>CAUYQG010208373.1:0-12050 GCA_963574415.1 Tarsius wallacei
TGTAGTTCCAGCTCCTTGGAAGGCTGAGGCGGAAGGATCGCCGGAGCCCAGCAGGTCGAGGCTGCGGTGGCCGGGAGCGGCCACTGCACTCCAGTCTGGGCGACAGAGTGAGACTCCAACTCAAAAAAAAAAAAAAAAAAACAGAGACAGACGCAGAGTGTCCGGACAAAGTGGAGCGTAGGGTGGGGACTCCCATCCGGGAAGTGTTTGCTGAGCCCGGTGAGCCAGACTGTGGGGACCCAGAGGTGAGCCAGACACAGGCCCCGCCCACAGGCTCGTGAGAAAGGCGGCTGTGGCCAGCACGGTAAATGATTTAACGGTGGGGCGGCAAGCAGGCTGGGGGTTCAAGATTCAGATGAGCACTGCCGGAGAGAGTCCTGCACAGAGAAGATACCACTGAGGCCAGAGGGCTGGAGAGCCCCTCAGATGTAGACAGAGAAAGCAGCAACTGCAGGGCACCTGATCAGCCGCAAAGCTGCCCAGTGAAAGAACAGTTTGTCACCCCTCTCCCTCTCTCTCTTTTTTTTTTTAATAAAGATGTGGATTTACAATTCAGGGTTAGGTCTACAAACATTGATCGTGCAGGTACCCCCGTTGATGAGGTATGCCCCTCCCTCCCCTAGCAGTTTCCCCCAACTGCCAGTCCCACCCCCTCCCCCGACATGTTCCCATTACTGCCAATCTCTTTCTTATAGCATGATAATTGTTCAAGGTCCTTTTATGAGTGAGGACATATGGAACGCTGTTCTCTTGGAGTCAATCATACTCAGTGATTTGTCACCCCTCTCTTGCCCCTGGCCCTGGCCTTAGGCCCTTCCCCTGCCCTTAGCCCGGATACATCAATATTGAATGAGATCTGAGATGTCTGGAGCTTCCTTACTTCGATTAAGAAGAGAAAAGTCCACCGGTCACGCATGGGGCTGCCTCTTAGTCCCGGGTACAAGAAGAAGAGGTCGAGGCCATCAAAGTTGTGTGTCCTCAGGAGAGACATAACCGAAGCGATAAACTTTTCACGGCTGGCGAGTGTGGACAGCATCTTGGTGAACCTGCAGAGAGACCAGGGGGGTGAGGCAAAGACCGCCCTCCTCAGAATTACAGCCTCCTGCAGGGCCCCTTGCGAGGTTGGCGCCCTGTGACCCGCACAGCAGATGTGGCTGGGGGAGAAGAAGGCAGATCTTTGAAACACTCGCCCCTTCTTTCGTTTTTTTATTTTTTATTTATTTATTTATTTTTGAGTCGGGGTCTCATTCTGTCACCCAGGATAGGATAGAGTGCAGTGGCACAATCTCGGCTCACCACGGCCTCGACCTCCTGGGCTCAGGTGATCCTTCCACCTCAGCCTCCCGAGTAGCCGGGACTACAGTTGGGCACCCCTACGCCTGGCTTATTTTTTAATTTTTTATAAAGATAAGCTCTATGTTGCTAAGGTTGGTCTCAGATTCCTGGGCTCAAGCAATCCTCCTGCCTCGGCCTCCCTAAGTTCTGGGATTACAGGTGTGAGCCTCTCACCCCTTCTTAAATGCCCTTCCAGCACCAGGGGCTAAATACCCAGGAGTGGGGAATTCAGACAGCAGAGGCGAGTTGAAAACCATGCAATGCCCTGGCCAGGCGGCACAGGGAGTGGCAGGCACAGAACTAAGCACACAGCCAGGGGTGGAGAGACTGGTTCTATCCAGCTCTGCCCGCCCCCCCAACATGGTATGCCTGCTGGCAAGGAACAGTGCCTCTCTCTGGCTCCTCAATTCCCAAGACCTGTCCTAGCACAGTCATTCTTTCTCTGACTGGACTGGGGGTGTGTGGGGCAGGGGGGAACAGGAGCCAAGGGCTGGCACGTCCAGAAAGGTCTATGAGTTCACCCAGGCCTGGGCTGCAAAACTTGGCATAAGAAACCTGAACTCTGATAAGGTGCTCCAACCCTCTGCTCTTTAGTTCATTTGCTTGTCTGATGTTTTTCTATTTTTATTTTCTCTTCCATAATAAAGACACTTCCAGAAGCATTTTAACATATTGGAGCTGAACTTTAAGCAATTCTGGACTAGTCCTGTGGGGTCATGATTAGAAAATTAACCAGATTCAGAAATAGATAGTCCTGGGTTCCACTGTCAGCTTGCCACCTCCTAGCTGGGTGATCTCTAAGGGACACCTGGAACGAATCTGGCAAGTTCCTCAGTACCTGTGACTCTTGCTTTGTTTCCTACCGATTTGGTATACAAACAACCTCTTGGTAGGCACCTTTCAAGTCTTCACAAGAAAATGTGTGTGCAGTCCTAGACCAGCATCTGGTACACAGCAGAGAGAGGAAGAGGGCTGGGCGTAGAGGCAGGTGGTCTCTGATCACACTGATCACACACTGGCCTGTGTGATCCCAGCACTTGGGAGTCTGAGGTGAGAAGATTGCTTGAGCCCAAGAGTTCAAGACCAGCCTGGGCCACATAGCAAGATCTTGTCTCTACAAAAAAAAAAATCAAAAAAAATTAGCTGGGCATGGTGGTGCATGCCCGTAGTCCCAGCTACTTGGAAGGCTAAGCAGAAGGATCATCTCAGCCCAGGAGATGGAGGGTGTAGTGAGTCGTGATTGTGCCACTGCACTCCAGCCTGGGCGACAGAGAGAGATTCCAATTCAAAGAGAGAGAGAGAGAGAGAGAGAGAGAGAGAAAGGAACTGGTTATCACGCCACCCCAATCGTTCCTCCATCCTACATGGAGGGCCTTTGCAAGGTACATCCTTACACACTCCGAGGCCACCAGGTCTCCCTTTCATGCATCTCATGCCTCCAAGGCAAGAAGAAGGCAAGCATGGCCTCTACCCCAGGCCTCAGCTGGGAAATAGGGGAAACCATGAAAGCAACTTGCCATCTCCACACTGCCTCACCAGGGGTGAAGCGCTAACAAGAGCAGCCACATGTGGGACGTGTACCACGTGCCAGGGTGGTACATGTTCAGCTCAGCGTGTATTTGTTACTTCCTTTCTTCCAATACAAGCTCTTGAGGTTGATGTTACTGGCTCCATTTAGAACATGAGGAAACCAAGGCCCTGCGAGGTTTGGGGTTTATTTTTCTTGTCCTGCACAAGATTTCTCCCCTTGGAAACAAGAAGGTTGAGGAGACAATCGTGAGTGCCTCCCCCTCGGGACCCTTCCTTACCATCTGCTGGAAGTTTCTTATCTGCCCGTCCCCATGGAGAAGAGGTCAGGGTATCCCTGAATCCAGGGGTCAAGGATTCATGACTTGGGGAGCGTCTGCATTAGCTTTGCTGTCTGCATGGCCAAGCTGACTCCCTACTCCATCCTCACATCTCCCAGAGAGAGTCTCCCTGGTCACCCTCCCAGAGAGAAGCAAAGTCTCACCTCAAGGTGCCGAAGTTCCACCCGCCGATGGATAGCAACGTCTTCAGCTCCCGGTTCCTGTTGTGAGGGACAGAGGGTGGGTAAGCAGGGGGCTTGCTCCGGCTGGCCACTGCAGTCGCCATTCTTTCTGCTTTGTTCATTGGAGGAATAACCAGAAGTAGGAGGGATGGGAGGTGGGGGGAGGAAAGAAGGGAGGCAGGTGGAGGGCAGGAGAGAGAAAGGCACAGGAAATGAGAGGAAAGAAAAAGAGAAAGCCAGCCATCGAGAAGAATGAAGCAAAGTCTTTTGCAGCAACTTAGATGGAATTGGAGAACATTATCTTAAGCGAACTGACTCAGGAACAGAAAATCAAACTCTGCACGTTCTCACTGCGGACTGGGGACTAAACTAAGGATCTGCAAAGGCGCAGAGAATGATGTCATGGCCATTGGAGATTCAGAAGGGGGACGGAAGTGGGAGGAGCAAAGGGACGAAAAATCACCTGTCAGGTAGAGTGTGCACAGGTGGGAGTGATGGGTACACTCAAAGTCCAGACTTCTCCACCACTGTACAATGCAACCATGTAACCAAAACTATTTGTACCCGCTAACCTTATCGAAATAAAGAAAATAAATAATAAAAAGAAATAAAGGGGAGAGCAATCAACTCCAGGGTGATCACAACCCAATCACTCCAAGGCTGTACAAAGGCCACCAAACCCCCCATATCCTCGTGATGTTTCCAGAAAAAAAAGGAGTAGTCTAAAACGTTTCTCATCATTTGTTTTCTTATGCGACAAACCTTTACTGAGCGATGACTATGTGCCATCGACTGTGTTAGGTGCTTGAGAAACAGCAGTGGACAGCATAGGCAGGCTCTCAGCTCCCAGGGGTGGGGCTTGTAACCCAGTGCCATGGGATTTGTACCCTGCCTATCTATAACCATCAATGCAGTGACACACCTCCTCTCATATAGGGAGAGGGATCCCAGGAGTTCTGAGTACTTAAGCAAGCAATTCCTGAGCACCGACTCTGTGCCAGAACTGACCTCACCACTGAGGATACCAAGACACAGGAGACACTGCTCCTTCCTGGGTGACACATGGTAGTAAAAACACTATGAGCATTTATGATGTACAGGTCATTTTTAACAGCATGAATACCTGGGCTCAAAGGCTGAGTTGGGTCTTGCCAGGCAGAGAGGAGAGAAAAGCACACTTCAGACAGAGGCAGCCACTACAAAGGCAAGGAGGAAAGGAAGAGACAGGAAGCTCTCAAGCTGGGGATGCTCGGAGCGCCCTTCGAGAGGAGGCTGGGACCGGAAGAATCAGAAGCAAGTTGAGGGGAAATGGAAGGAAAAGGCTTGATTCTCTCCTCTCTGTGAAATCCGAAAACACAGCCCCCGCATCCAAGGTGGACATACCTCTCCTTTAGTCTGTTGAACTCTGGATAGAGGACCTTCTCATCCTGGAGATCCTTAGCAACAATCTGATTGTTGTTCATTGAGGCAAAGGCGAATATCAGGTGGGTACAGAGAAAGGGGTCCAGGTCACGGGGCAAGATCGAGGCAGGGCCTGGCCGATTAGGTGCCCAGTTGGTGAAATAACACACCAGTTTGTAGGCAGCACCTGGGAAGGGAGGGCATTAGTTGGCAGAGAACAAGGAAGGGGACGGAGCTCCGCTTTCAGACAGCAATGTGGACAAGGCTCAAGAGGCCAGGCCACACTGCAGTGTCCTCTCCGCCAGCTCCGACACACACACCTCAAAGCTACACTGAGGTGCCATCCTCCCCCCGCCAACTGCTGAGATCCTGGGGAGAACAGAATGCCTTGGAAAATCCTAGTCAGGACGGATTCTCAAGTCTGGATCAAGGCACACAGTGAGTGACACAAACAGCAGGGGAGTGAAAGAAAGGGGAGAGAGAGATAAAGAAAAGAGAGAGAAAGAGGCAAGGGAGGGAGGGAAGGAAGGAAAGAAGGAAGGAAGGGAAAGAAAATTTTGATACATGCATACAATGAGAAAACAAAACAGCAGGGGACCAGAAATGTTCTGTGGAATATCACTCGAGCCATAATCCCTGAAGAGCCCAGGCAGGGTGGTGCTGTGGAGAACTTCCCAGCCAGATAATCTCCCTGGCTCGGGAGGGGAGAACACAGTTTCCTTACCATCGTGGTGTTTCAGTACAAGAACCAGCCCTGCAAGAAGCAAAGGAAGGGATCACACACAGATTCATACGCTCACCAGAGTGGCACGCCCCGGCCTACCCTCCAGTCAGCAAGGGCACCCACCGACTCGGCACTTTATCTGGAAGCAGACGCACAAATGGAGACACCTACACCCATTCCTTGATTCCCCTTCTCTACAGGTGAGCCAATGGGGCTCGATCTAAGCTCCTTTTCTCTCTAACAAACACCTCGTGTATCTACACATGCTTTGCACAGGGACAAAGATGATTGTTGGAAGTCCCAGTCAAAGCCCTAGGCCAGTGGTTCCCAAGCCCGGCTGCAAATTAATAAGTGCTGATATCCTGGCTGTTTCCCCAGAGAGTCTGATTTAACTTGTCCAAGGTGAAACTCAGACATTGAACATTTCTAATGTGTAACCAGGTTTGAGAAGCTCTGCTCTGGCCATTTCTCCCTGGGTCCTTGTGACCCTTCCCCGTGGCCCGTCCCATCTCTACCTCATCCAGGACCCCTGAATCTTAGACTGCTCTCTCGGGGAACCAGAGAGACTCATGAAGCCTGCTACCTCCTGGGCTGACACCGGTGGGACCTGTCACACTCACCAAGCCACAGCGACAGTCTCCACATCTTAGTGGTCTGACAGTCGTGAGGCCAGGGCTCGAAGCCTTTATACCGTATTGGAGCCGCCCTATGGATAGCACTGGGACAGTCCAACTACACACACACACACACACACACACACTCCAGTGCCCGGATCAGTGATTTATGAGAGTCACAGTGACCCCAAAACCACCTCTTCTCCCTGACTGTTCCTGAGCCCTTCCTGGTGCTTGGTCCCTCCTCCTCATATTCAGCCTCACATGGACTGAGTGTAGGAGAGGAATACTGTGTGAAAGCAGTAATTCCATTGTTGTAAGATTATTGCTTGGGAAGCAATATAATATAAAGTTTAAAAGCCCCGGCTTTGGACTCAGGCTTTGAGTTCTTTAAAGTATTAATCTCTGAACAATTATCGTAATACTATAAGAAAAAGATTAACAGTAGTGGAAATCTGTCAGGGGAAGGGGGGGCATACCTCATCAACAAGGGTAGCTGCATAATGAACATTTGTATACCTAACCCTAATTGTACTCCACATCTTTAAAATAAAAAAATTAAAAGTTAAAAAAAAGTATGAATCTCAGTGTCACCACTTGGAAGTTTTATCATCTTGGATAAGTGACTTTGCCTCTGTGGGCTTCAGTTTTCACACTTGCAAAACAGGGATGACAGCTCAAAGCCCTCACCTTAAGGGCTTTGTAGGGATGAAAGGGATCGTGTATGAGAAATTGTGAGTTTAGTGCTTTGTATATAATAAGGGTGTAGTGAATGGCAGCTATTCTTAGAGATGCTTAAATGGTGGCCCGGCGGAGCAGGGTTCTCAAACCCAAATGCTGACACTCACCAAGCAGGTAATGTAAATGGGTGAAAAAGACACAATAAAATAGCTCACTCTTCACTTTATTAGAAAAATACAGTTCAATGCCAATGATACACATCCACTGACATGAAGCCTCTTGGTCGGAAGGCAACAGAGATCACTGTGACAGAGACAACAGTCTGGGCAGCTGCTGATGGTTGCCTTGCAGAGAAATAGTCCCGGTGTTGGTAGATTCTTCAATCTCTCAAGACAAAACTTGGATTTTTTTAATGAGTCAACAATATTTGAGCCAGTATATGAGCCAATGGTGAGGATGTATCATGACCCTCAGGATACGGTGAATACAATTCTGAACTTTAAAAAAATACAGCAGAATGAAGGATAAACAAAACAGGACAGTAAGCCAAATGCTTTTATCACCCTTCATTTTCTTTTTCTGCTACAGAGTGTCTCAGGTCATACACTCATCTTTCCAGAGACTGACGCTGCTCATCCAACCCACATGTTCCACCATGAGGTATCAACCAGGGAAATAGCAACGACTAGGGGTCAAATTCACAAAACACCTATTTTTCATTTCCACCGTGAAGAAACCAGGAAAGCCATTGTTTTTAAGTCAGCAGTTTGCTTGGATAGCGTGGAATAAAACCAATAAAAGGTATAGACTGTCTGGGACAGAGATATTTCACTGAAACGCCAGGAAGCCTGATGGACTATGTCTCCGTTGGTTCATCCATCTTTGCCTGGCTTTTCTGTATTCCACAGATATTCCCCGGGCATATGCCAGTCCCTGTTAGACACTCAAGAAACAGTGTCTGCTTTCAAGGAGCTGATGGTCTAGTGAAGCGATTGATCACATGCCCAGAACTAGTGTGTGTGTGTGTGTGTGTGTGTGTGTGTGTGTGTGTGTGTGTGTGTGTGTGTCTTTCTTAGAGAAGAAACATGGTGGGTACAGTGAAGAAAACATGAGTTTTGTTGCCAAGTAGACTTGAGATTCAGTCCCTGCTCTGCGCTGTCACTGGGGCCACTTGAGTCCCTCCTGCGTGTTCGATGCCACCTTCCATTCCTTTGACTAATCAGGAGATCATGAAGCCTCCTGAGATCAACACGGGATCAGGCTTGGCAACAACTTCAACCACTGGTTAGATTACCCCCGGTGTGTCTTCTAACTCTAATGACCATTCTCTTACCTGTTTCCCCATTCCTAGCCTGTGTGCCTTAATTCTTCCTGGGTCTGGTCTCTGCTTTGACTTCTCTTCCTATTCTGGAAAATGCTGGTACAGTGGTTCCTAGGACCTGGGTCCTCTGTCCCTATCTTGCCAGGCTCCCTTTGTCTTGTGGTCTGAGGCTTTACTGACTGTCCTTTAACGCCTCCTTGATGCGGAATGTTTGCCTTCTACTTCTGAGCCTCCCCACAGGGCACCTTCTGCCCCCAGAAGGTTCCATGTCACTGAAATTTCTACCCAGACTCCTAATAAAGACACTTGCTGTTAATTCCGCACTCATCACAGAAGTCAAAGGTGCCTACTAATCTGAGCCTCATTCATCTGCACCTGAGTTGATCCTCTGGGCCCCTATTCTGTTGCATTGAGCATGGCTAGACCTCAGATCTGACCCCCCTGTACCTGCCAAAGTGATGGATGATGCTGAGAATGCCAAGCTAAAACAATGGATGTTCAGGAAACAAGACCTCTGCAGAATTCAGGGATGACCGTGCCAAAGAGTTGGCAGCTATGATCTGTGTGTATAGAAGGTGATGAATAGTAAAATGCTGCATGAGGGTTATGTTGAAAATCAGTGTACCATGTCGCTCTGTTTGTTCTCAATCCTTTTCCTTGAGTTCTTGCTGTCAAAATAATAATAATAATAATAATACAGTCATTGCTTTTTATTTTTTTTACTCACCATCCCGGATATTTAGAAAATACTCCTCCCTACCACTTAGCCTGTTCTCATGGAGTGAGAAAAGACATTTACAAATGTCTTTTACTTAGGTAGCTGAAGCAGCATGACCTCTCTCATATTTTCCAAGAATCGTTTAAATGAAGGCAACATCACAGACATGAAATGCTTTGGTTTTAATAAAGCATTCGACCACATCTTTCGTGATACTCATGTAGATGAACTAGATAAGTATGACTCCAACAAAATCAGTTGGTTGAATAATTATAAGACTCCAAAAAGTGTTGACTACAGGTCAGTGTAAACTTGAAAGATGCTTTTCTATTCAGTTACCACATCTTTAGTGAAGGAAGTTTCCCAACATTTGGAATAAAAGGTAACTTTGGTTGTGCATGAAGGATTTTTAAGATTTTAGTATTTAAAGTGTTTATTTTAATGTATATTAGAAAAATGTACATTGTCATATAAACCCATAGTTTCATAGACTAGACCTTATTTGAGTTTAAAAATTGGGGCAATTCAAAAGAGAATATTTTTAATAAAGTAGTAAATGCCGTACTATTTGTTTAATCTCTATACAGGTCTTTTTGGTGACGTCATAATCTTAAACACACACATCCTATAACTCAGCAGTTTCACTTGTAGAAACTTGCCATGCCCAAGCACACAAAGTTTTTGCACCTTTATTTGTAACAGCAAAATATTAAAACCAAAAATCCTAACGAAGTGGCCGTCATGAGAAGATGACTAAATGTGTTTTCGTACATCCCCACAAGGGTTCCTTTCTTTTACTTTTTAAGCCAGTGGTTCTCAACTGGGCACAATTTTGCCCAATTTGACAATGTCTGGGGACACTTTTGGTTTTCACAATGGTGGCAGGTGTGCTACTGGTACCTAGTGGGTTGAAACCAGGGATGCTGCTGAATATCCTATAATGCACAAGCCAGCCCCCGCAACACAGAATTGCCCAGCACAGGGGCTCCTCGACTTACTCCTAAAAACCCATCATAAATTAAAAATATTTCAACTTACAATATTTTCCATTTACAATGGGTTTATCAGGATGCAACCCCATCCTAAGTCAAGGAGTGTACTGACCACGTATCACTTTTGCACCGTCCTAAACTTGAAAACTCATAGGTTGAAACATCAGAGGCCAGGGATTGTCTGTACTGATAATTTAACAGCGCCAAGGGGGAGAAACCCTGGTTTAAGAAGAATTGCTTTTTTGTTGTCATTGTCCTTGTTCTTTTAATTCTGACATACGTTTGACCAGTAGATTTAAAAATTAAACTGTTTCAACTATTACAAAGTGAGCTCCTTTAGTGAAAGATCCATGACTGATTCATCTTTATAGCCCCAGATGCAACAGTCTGTTTTTGGAAAGAATGAGCTGAGAAAAAGCACAGCCCAGGAAGTGAGAATACACAGGCTTGGAACCAGGTGCATCTGGGTCGAGAAACTTCAGACGACATGTCCAAAAAGTGGCAATAATGACTTTTTTTGAAAGCTTTGAAGGGAACAGAGATAAGTACAAAATGTCTGCCTCATGGTAGGCACTCCTAGTGACAACTATTGTTCCTACTGATGGTTATTCTCATTGGCCATGAGATCAGCACCTAAAAATATTGAACTAATTATTCAACAGATTGAACTAATTGGTACTGAAGGTCCTCTCCTGCTCTAAGATTCGGTGACATTGTCCTGAAAATAATTCACTCATTCGTTTTCTTGTTTATTCAACAAATACTTATTTTTCTGCTCTAGCAGAGCAAGCAAAAACTAAAACCACAGAGTTCAAAATATATGTATGTAACTTAGATGTCAGTTAGGGACTCCCTGTCCTCGGTACTGTGCATTCTGCCTAAATCCCAGCCCCATAGCCTGGGTCAGCCTAAAGCATCCCCTGGATTCCTGCGAGGTCTCCAGGGTTTCTCCTTGTGTTTTTCTCTACTTCTTTGCTCCTGCATCCTTGGATGTAGACTGTTTTTCCACGTGGCTTCCTGGTGCATGACTTAGCCCTCTCCCAGGCTTCCATTAGAAATCCTCACTCGTCAGCCATTGCTTTGTTAAACTCTGGTGTGTCCACGTGGCTCTTTGAGCTATGGCCACTGTGTTTCCCAGCTCTGATCCCCTCCCCTACCTTAGGGAGGTGAATCTTCTCTCTGTCATTTACTTTCTAAACAGACTATATTTTCCAACACCCACCCCCGCCCAAAAAAAAGAAATCCTCACATCAATCTCTTTACTTGGCAATCTTTACTATATCACAGGGGAGAAGGGTCCTGTGAAGGATACTATCACATAATGCAGACTTCCACCAACTCCTGGCTCCTCTCAGCCTCCTCTGAGGCCTACTATTATCAGTAGTAAGACCTCTGATGGTTCAACCTATGAGTTTTCAAGTTTATGATGGTGCAAAAGTGTCTCTCCCATTTCAGAATGACCAGAAAATTTCTCCCTTGTTTGCTGCAGTTTAAGTTGACTCAAAGTTCTTGGCTTTTCACCGTCTACACCCAAGATGGCCATCAGGGTATTTTCTCAAAGAATTCCAAAGAGAAATTTCAATACCAACTGTTAATAGAATGACATTTTCACATGCTTGTATTTTTGATAAGTAGGATTAAGAAAACATGTAGAACATACTGCTTGGAAAGAAGATGGCTTAGAAACTTCCCTACCATGGAAGTTCTCTGGGCAGGAAAGTACTGGGAAGATGCATGAAGCCAAGTAAAAGGAGGAATGGAACAGAGATCCCCTGGATGGTTAAGTCAGTGCTTCTTCAATGTTAACATGCATGAGTTACCTAGGAAGCTTTTGAAAATGTAAATTCTGACATAGTAGGTCTGAATGGCTGTATTTCTAGCAAGTTCAAGGTTATGCAAATGCTGCTGGTCTACAGATCACACTTTGAAGAACAAGTCAACACCTTATAAAATCAAATAAACCAGACACAAAAGGACAAATATTCTAAGGATCAGTTTATATAAGGTAACTAGAAGTCAAATTTACAGAAACAGGAAGTTGAATGGTGATTGCCAAGATGTGAGGGAGGAGTTATTCTTTTTTTTTTTTTTTTTTTTTTGAGTTGGGGTCTCACTCTGTCATCCAGACTAGAGTGCAGTGGGGTGACCATGGCTCACAGCAGCCTGACCTCCTGGGCTCAGGCAATCTACCTCAGCCTCCCGAGTAGCTGGGACTACAGCCAGGTCCACCACACC
>CAUYQG010208384.1:0-14064 GCA_963574415.1 Tarsius wallacei
GAAAGTAGAAAGAAGGAAAGTTTGTTATTCACCTTTCACAGATTGGAAAGGAGGCCAACACTCAGAGGCAAGCACAGAGTTTAGATTAGAGAATGTAGTTTATTTAGAAAGTAAATTCCAGAAAGATAAAGAAGAGCTTCACCTCCCCAAGGTAGGAGAGGAGTTTAAAGCCAGGAAGCATGGCACCAGCCATAGCTCAAGGAGCACATGGCCACACCAGAGTCTAGCAAGGCAATGGCCCGCAGTTTTTAATCTAGCTCCAGGGCAGTCCTGACCTCTTTTTTTTTTTTTTTTTCCTTTCAGAAGATAAATTAATTATTTCAATTGCCAGGAGCAACTGTTCACTGACCTGTGTGACCCTTCCATTCTCCGGTGTTAACAAGAATTGACTGAACAGCTGTGGTTTTTCTTGTTCTTGCTTTTCACAGGAACTACCGTTCTGGGTAATGTCCACAAGCTGGAAAGTACAATCAGATAATGGTGGACAGGAAAGTGGTTAGTGGGAAAAAAAGAGGCACAAGAGAGGCGTGTTATAGACACCAGCAAATGTCCCCATTCTACACTGTCTTTATTATCATGATCTGTGCGTTTGTGTTGGTTCCCCCATTCTTTTTATAAGGTTCTAGAAGAGTTCTGTGTCTGTGTATAGCCTTCTTTTTAGTTTTGTTTGTTTGTTTTGTCTTGCTCTGTCACCAGGCTGGAGTGCAATGGTGCAATTGTAGTTCACTGCAACCTCGAACTCCTGGGCTCAAGCGATCCTCCCGCCTAGTAGCTGGTACTATAGGCGTGCATCACCACGCCTGGCCAATGTCTGTGTTGAACCTTCTACAGCACCTAGTCTGGTCTCTAGCCTGTCAACAATTGACCCATGGAAGGAAGGAATTGGTGGCATCGCCCCAGAAATGCCTTCTCCTCTGGCTTTCAGTTATGTCTGACATTCTCACCGCGAGATTCTGTGTCTCTTAGGGGCTGTCCCTTTCAGCTAGGTTGACCCGGTCCTACACAGTGTTCCCAAGGAACAATAGGATACTATGAGACAAGGCCACTGAAGAAGAAAGTCGATCAAGGGAAAAGCTGACATGGGGGTCGTGATCAGTCCTATGAGAGGCCCAGATGAGAATATGCTCCTGGGAATGGAATACAGCCACAGCCCTTGTAGGAAGGAGGAAGAATCAGTATCCCTGAGATAGAAAGCATTTCTCAGAGCACCCTTCTGCCAGGTCCAGTTTTCCTGGCTCCACGCTGCAGCCTTGGGCTTCAGTGTTATAGCTGGATTGCGAGAAATGACGTCAACACGCAGAGAAGGTCAGATTATGAGTCCTTTATTGATGCCAGCGACCGAGAGTGGACTAGTGTCCCAAATAACTCTCGGTGGCAAACAGAGTGAGCAGTGGATATTTAAAGGTAAAAATTACATAAGTTGTACAGTTTGATCGGTAATTCTTGGCAATACATTTGATTAGTAAGGGGTACAGATGGTTACAGAATTTACACAACTAGGGAGTTTTCAACCATCAGAAGGCACAAGAATATGGATGTGTGGGATGATTACGAGAAGGTTACACGAGGAGGTTATTCCTAGTTAACATGGAAGATCTGTTACAAAATGGAGTTACTTATGTCAAGCTAGCTATTACAGGTTATTATAGGTTTTTCAGACTAGATATTTCATATTTTTTTCATTTCATCAGGGCACAGCAGCACTAAGTGTTTCCTGGGTGAGTCAAGATGATGATCTCAGTCTTGTTCCCTTGATCTCCATCACAATTGGGATGAACGACAGTCTTCTGGAGAAAGGGATGCTTAGAGCCTCATTCCACCAGGACCGAGAGGCTACTGATGTATTTGTTTCCTATTTGTTTCTCTTACTGTGTTGATCGTTGATTGATTCAGGCATTCACTCATTAACATACTCATCACTGTCTTGTTACAAAATGGATTCAAGAGGAAACCAATTTATCCGGAAGATGACATTTTTATGTTAACTCATTTCTATCATCAATTGTATGCAATACTTTTTTTTTAGTTAAGAAAGTAGATTAAAGGGAAGACATGCTGTGAAGAGCACATGGGGCAAGACAGCAGCAAGAGTGTCTGCTGCCTGCTGTCACATTCAATAATTTAATTCTACAAATGGTTTTTAAGTGCCTAACTCCATAAACAGTGAGACAACAGCAGCGAAAAGGCAAAGGTGGACCCGAATGAGCCTAACGGTCCAGCTGTGGGTAAGTAACAGACAATGACAATATCACTGCATGTCAGTTACCTTATAATTCTGGTAGTCATGGCTCAATATTCTCATCAGTCAGTCCCCAACTACTGCAGAGATTAGCATGTTCATAGCTGTTTATATTTTATGTATTCTAACGATACCTCGCTAATTGTCATATCCTTCCCCAGAAACCATAAATTGCTCTCCAGATTCAGGCTGGTGCAGTAGCCGCCCTCTGGCCCCCACCCCAGCCTCTGCCACCCAACCACTGCTGCCCCTACCCAGGCATGACCACTGAGACTCAGCTCTCCCCTTATAAATGAAAGAACTTACAAATGAGTTAATAAATGAGAATGAATGTCAAAGCAATCAGTAGACAATAGTTAACACAACTTGAAAACTCCAAGCAAGCACAGGGAAGTAGCTAACTTTTTTTTTGAGTCGGAGTCTCATTCTGTTGTCCAGGTTGGAGTACAGGGGCACACTCAAGGCCATTGCAGCCTTGACCTGCTGGGCTCAGGTGATCCTTTCACCTCAGCCTTCCAAGTAGCTGGAACTACAGGCATGCACCACCACACCAGGCTAATTTTTTGACTTATTGTAGAGACGAGGTCTCGCCAAGTTGCCCAGGCTGGTCTTGAACCTGTGGGCTCAGGCAATCCTCTTACCTTTGCCTCCCAAAGTGCTGGTGTTATAGGCATGAGCCACCGTGCCTGGCAGTAGCTAAATTTGTAGGGACCCATTCTCAAACAGGGTCTAGTTCTGTTCAGTTCAGATCATCAGCTTACTTTGGAATTCAATGTAATCAACTCCTGCTAGGAACTGACTGGGACTTGAGAGCTCCATGAGCCCAGGACACCCATGGGTACCAGGCCTTCTCTGGTCCAGGATCCTCTGTCCAGCTCCAGATGGGTGTCCCTTAATTCAGTGGCCTCCACCCCAAGAGCAAGCCAGGATTTCTCACTTCACTGAGGAGTGCCTGGTGATCCAGATCTTTCTCTGGTTTTATGCAGAAAGAGACCCTGGTTCTCCTGACCTTCCAAGCTGCCTGCAAGAATGCTGAACTCAAGCTAGACACATTCCTGGCCAGAGGACTATGAGAAATGCATTTGACCTCTCAGAGCCAGAGTGTTCATCCTGGGGAACTAGGGATGCCACTACCAGAACCTGCCTTTCTCCCAGGTGGCTGTGAGGCTCAGGGCCCTATGAACTGCACAGCCTTGAGGAGGAAGGGAGGGGTAAGTGCTCACTCAGCCTGTTCTGCTGGGATGCCTGAGTCCCTCTGCTCTGTGTTCACCTGTGTCCGGCAAGCTTCACTCTGTTCGGGATTAGCTCTAAGTCAGGATAATTGTGCAATGGGGATTCTTTCCTTCATGAAAGCAGAGAATAGCAAAGATCACCCAGTGAGCAAGCGACAGAGGCTGAGTTAGAGGACAGTGGGAGGATGGCAAGGGTTGAAAAAGAGGACAGTTTTTTTTTTGAAGTTCCTTGAAAATAGTGGTGGAACATACAAAGCATTGAAAGAGAAGAACAAAGTGGGGGGACTGACACTACTAGACCTCCAGACTTACTATAAAAGTCACAATAATCAAGACAAAGTGGTACTGGCAAAAGAATAGACAAGGAGATCAGTGGGACAGAATAGGGAGCCCTGAAATAGATGCACGTAAATATAGTCAATTGATCTTCAACCAAAAAGGGAAATACGGCCGGACTCGGGGGCTCAGCCTGTAATCCCAGCACTTTGGGAGGCCGAGGCAAGTGGATTGCCTGAGCCCACAGGTTCGAGACCAGTCCGGACAACTTGGCGAGACCTTGTCTTTACAATAAATCAAAAATTAGCCAGGCGTGGTAGTATGCGCCTGTAGTTCCAGCTACTTGGAAGGCTGAGGCGGAAGGATTGCCAGAGCCCAGCAGGTGGAGGCTGCGGTGGCCGGGAGTGTGTCACTGCACTCTAGTCTGGATGACAGAGTGAGACTCCAATTCAAAAACAAACAAACAAACAAAAAAGGGCAATACAATGGAGAAAAGATTGTGTTCTCAAAAAGGGCGCTGGGGCAACTGGACAACCACATTCAAAAATGTTGGCTGGACGTGGTGGTTTTCGACTGTAATCCCAGTGCTTTGGAGTGAGACCATTTGAGGTCAGGAGTTCGAGACAAAAATTGCATTAAGACATAGACTTTATGTCCTTCACAAAAACTAACTCAAAATGGATCACAGACCTAAACGAAACATATAAAGTTATAAGTCTCCTATAAGATACTATAGGAGAAAATATAGATGCTTTGGGTTTGGTGACAAATTTTTAGATACAACCCCAAAGGCATGATCTCTGAAAGCCAGAATTGATGAGCTAGGCTTTATGAAAGTTAAAAATGGCTGCTCTGCGGAAGACATTGTCATGGGAATGAAAAGACAAGCCACAGACTGGGAGAAAATATTTGCCAAAGACATATCTGTTATTGGACTACTATCCAAAATATACAAAGAGCTCTTAACACTCAACAATAAGAAAACAAACAGTTCAAAAGGGGGCCAAGACCTTAGCAAATACTTTACCACAGAAGATACATGGATGGCAAGCAAGAACGTAAAAAGATGCACCATATCATATGTCATCAGGGAAATGCAAATTAAAATAATGAGACACCACTATTCACCTGTCAGAATGGCCAACATCCAGAACACCGACAACAGCAAGTGCTGACAAGGATGTGGAATAACAGGAACTCTCATTCATGGGAATACAAAATGGGACAATCACTTTGGGGGACAATCTGGTTATTTCTTACAAAACTGAACATACACTTACTACACAAGGCAACAAGCACACTCCTTGATAACTACCCAAAGGAGTTGAGAATTTATGTTCAGTCAGAAACCTGAGCGTAAATGGTTTTAGCAGCTTTGTTCTTAACTGCATAACTCGGAAGCAACCAGGATGTCCCTTAGGTGAATCGATAAGTAAACGGTGGTGTGTCCAGACAATTGAATATTATGCAGCGCTAAAAAGAAATGAACTGTCAAGTCTTGAAAAGACACGGAGGAACCGTGACTGCATATTACTAGGTGAAAGTAGCCCATCTGAAAAGGCTACGTACTATATGGTTCCAACTATATGACATTCTGGAAAAGACCAAACTATGGAGACAATAAAAGGATCAGTGGTTGCCAGGGACTGGGGGAGAAAGAGATAACTAGCAGAGCACAGAGGATTCTTAGGGCAGTGACACTACCCGGTGACACCCTACACTGGCAGGTACCTGTCAGCATACATTTGCCCAAAACCATAGAACGTATACTAAGAGCGAACCCGAATGCTAACTATGAGTTTGGGGCAATAATAGTGTGGATTCAAGGCTGGAAACAGTGGCTCACACCTGTCATTTCAGCACTTTGGGAGGCTGACAAGGGAGTATTGATGGAGCTCAGGGGTTGGAGACCAGCCTGGGCAACATAGTGAGACCTCATCTCTACCTCCTCCCCCCCCCAAAAAAAATTAAAAAATTGGCCTGGCAAGTTGGCATGCACTTGTAGTCTCAGCTACTTAGGAGGCTGAGGTGAAAGGATTGCCTGAGCCCAGGAGGCTGAGTCCACAGTGGCCACGATTGTGCCATTGTCCTTCAGCCTTGGTGACAGGGTGAGACCCTAACTCAAAAATAAATAAACAAACAAATGACCAGCTTTTTAAACTAGTTCAGAGCTCTGCTCTTGCGATACACAAGAGGTGTTCTATTTACTGTTAAAACTAGATACTGTTAAAACTTAGGTCCTAGGAGTCCATTTACAACCCAGATACTAACTTTGTGAGTGACCTCGGAGAGGGCATTTGCTTTTTCTGGCCTGATTTCTCCCTCATTTGGCAAATGCAACATCTTAAGAAGATGAAATGAGAGAATAAATTAAAACACATTCATCCTCTGTCAGCTGATCATAGGGTAAAAATAAAATAGTTTTTTGAAATGCCGGGCATGGTGGTTCACATCTATAATCCCAGTGTTTTAAGAGGCTGAGGAGGGAAGATTGCTTGAGGCCAAAAGTTCGAGTTTGCAGTGAGCTATGGTTGTGCCACTACACTCCAGCCTGGACTATAAAGCAAGACCCTGTCTCGATAGATAGATACATAGATAGATAGATAGATAGATAGATAAAATTCAAACACGTTCAGAAAAAGTTTAAAGCTCAGGGTACCAACATTGGCCATTACCCTCAGCCTCTGACCTGGGGAGATGAGGAATGTGGTTCCTGGCCTTGGTTTGTCTCTAAATTTAGGGGTGACAGAGAGCCAGGGGTCAGACCTCCAGTTCTTCATCTGTAAGACGTGAGGATTGGCCTGGACGGCCTCCGACCTCACTTGCACACTTGCAGCTGGAAGACCCCATTTCAGTCCTGACCCAGCACCTGGGATGGGCTTCACTTTATGTCATTTCTAGTCCGGCTGTTTCTACTCGTCTTCAGGTGAAATCTGGGCTTGGAGCTCCAGATGTCCCATTTAAAACATCTAGGAGGAAGGGGCAAGAAAAGGTTATGAGGGTTATTTACACACAACAAGCCAAGCAGACATGAAAAGCCCGCAGCAAGTGGTCTGTGCCTCCATGAGCGACCGACTTTCTGAATGTGCTGGTTCTCAAGCCCAGCAGACAAGAGACGCCTGCTGTGTCTCGGGCGTCTCGGGAAATCAGATCTGTAACCGGAGAAAAGACGAAATTGCTTAACTAGCCTGACTCTTGTTAGCTTTGATCTGGGAAGAGGAAAAAAAAAACATCTCTTTGAGTAAGAGAAAAACAGCAGTCCGTATCTGTCTAGCTCCTGTTAAAAAAAAAAAAAAAAGGTAGCCCACAATCCTACCACGATGTTTAAAAATTA
The DNA here is from genome assembly GCA_963574415.1 of Tarsius wallacei. NCBI lineage: Eukaryota > Metazoa > Chordata > Mammalia > Primates > Tarsiidae > Tarsius > Tarsius wallacei. The sequence goes on from CAUYQG010208384.1 coordinate 7,082, forward strand.
ATAAATAAATATGGCATACATTTATTGGCGGTAGATGTGTGAATTTATGTTATGAATAGACTGGGTTTGGAGACCACTGCTCTAAGTGATGGGATTGTCAGGGTCTCCTGCCTTCTCCTTTGCATATTTCTTTTTTTTTCTTAACTTTTTAAAAATATATTTTATTTTTTAGAGCAGTTTTAGGTCCACAGAAAAATTCAGTGAAAAACACAGAGATATTCCATGTACCCCGGTTTCCACACATGCCAATAGCCCTCATTATCTACCTCCTGGGATCAAGTGATCCTTCCACCTCAGCCTCCTGAGTAGCTGGGACTACAGTTGCATGCCACTATGCCTGTCTAATTTTTTTTATTTTTTTGTAGAGATGGGGTCTCGCTATGTTGCCCAGGTTGGTCTCAAACTCCTGGGCTCAAGCAATGCTCCCACCTCAGCCTCTGAAAGTGCTGGGATTACAGGCATGAGCCACCACACTCGCCCTGTCTGATTATTTTTTAGGGTTATTATGGATGGATCAGGCAAAGGACAGACAGCCAGTGAAGACCTCCAAAAACAAAGCATTCAGCTGGGTTGGAGGAAAGATCATCGACAAACTGAGGAGGAAGAGGGAGATTCAGTAGGGAAGGAAGGATAAGAGAAGTTGAAATTTCACTTAATAAAAGGTAGTTCTTGAGTCCGCGGGTTCGAGACCCACCTGGGCAACTTGGCGAGACCTCATCTCTACAATAAACCAAAAATTAACCGGGCGTGGTAGCGCGCGCATGTAGTTCCAGTTACTTGGAAGGCTGAGGCAGAAGGATTACCGGAGCCCAGCAGGTCAAGGCTGTGGTGGCCGGGAGTGGCCACTGCACTCCAGTCTGGGCGACAGAGTGAGACTCCAACCCAAAAAAAAATTTAAATTTAAATTTAAAAAAAGGTGGTTCTGGTCCCTTGGCCCCTGGGAGAGATGGCAGCTTGGAGATTAAGCACATGAGCTTTTTCTTTTCTTTTCTTTTTTATTTTTTTGAGTCGGAGTCTCATTCCGTTGCCCAGGCTGGAGTGCCGTGGCACGCTCATGGCCACCCCAGCGTCAACCTGCTGGGCTCTGGCGATCCTTCCACCTCAGCCTTCCAAGTAGCCGGAACTACAGGCACGCGGCACATGGGCTTTTGAGGCTGCTTAGTTGAAGCACCAATTCTGTCTCTTTCCAACAGGCAGTAGACTCGACCCATTTGCACCTAAGTCTTCCCATCTGTACATCGGCTAATCACAGTGCCCCCCCCCTCCACCAAGGGTTGTGAGTGGCAAACATAGGGCAGTTGTTGGTATTTCCCAGTTGGGATGGCCACACAGATCTCAAGACACCCTCGATCCATGGGGACCATTCTGATTCCAAATGCCTCCTTTTGGCAGAAATCGTTCCAACTTCTTCTATCTATCACCTCCCTGTCAAGGGAGAGGCTGTACCATTGTGGACCCTTTCCATAAGAATGAGTCCTGTCTCTCACATGCTTTTAAACCAGACTAGGCACCAAGAAAGGGCATTGCTATGGTTCTTCTTGTCCCTTGGATGGGGAGAGAGGGCTCAGGCAAGGAATATGTTCTGGGACCCTGTTGTTCTCAAGGTAGCCTGCACCTCCCCTTGGGCTGGGTTTAAATTCAGCAGGACTCAAGCCCAGATGCACCGCCTGTTTACAGCTGGACCAAACAGGCTCCTTCCAAGGGTTGTCTCTGCATCTCTTTCTGTTCCTAAGGCTGGTTGCCTCTACCCCACCTTGACACACTACTCTGGGAGAAACAAGGCAAGCTGGATAGAACAAGAGATGAGATTGACAAGAGTTTCCTTTTCTCTGGGAGACCCAAGAAAGAACAGGCCAGGACTCAGAACTAGAGCAGGTAATAGACTATTCACTGGTTAATCAAATATCAATCAGTTAATTATCTACACCGGTGGTTGTCAAACTTGCGAGTGCATCACAGCCACCAAGCCTGATTCTAACAGTAGAGTAATTGCTGGGCTCCGAGCAGCCAGGACTACAGGCTTGCACCACCTTGCCCGGCTAATTTTTTGATTTGTTGTAGAGATGAGGTCTTGTCAAGCTGCCCAGGCTGGTCTCAAAACCGTGGGCACAGGCAATCATCTCACCTCGGCCTCCCAAAGTGCTGGGATATTAGGCGTGAGCCTCTGCGCCTAGCTTGAAGAGTTTCTAATTCAGTAGTTCTTGGGTGCAGCCTGAGAATCTGCCTTTCTAGCAAGCTCCCAGGTGATATTGATGGTGCTGGGTCCAGGACCATCCTTTGAAGACCACTATTCTGCATTTTTGAAAAAGAAACTCTGACTTACATTCTCACAGAAGAGCCAAATGGAAAGATACTCTTCCTCAATGGCTAATTGTCACGAGGGCTGAAAGGAAGCGGGCATCAGATAGCCTTTGTTGTGTCCTACTTGGTTATGGTACCACTCATGATCACCAGAGCACGGTGTTCAGCTCATCACTCATGAGCATCATGGCATCTCCTAATGTTGTCATTCATGTATGGAGAACTTTGGTATACAGGAAAAAATGAGGACACTTGAATGATCCATTGGCCCCGAGCCATTTCCCCTGTTATGAGAAATTTCCAGCATCAGAATCACAGAGTTAGGGGATGGTGTGTCTAGACTTGTATAAGAAACTCAGCAGGGAATCTGTAGGACTTTCTGGTCATCTCTCACTTGGCTTGGAAATGTTAATAATTAGTTTGTTAACACTAGTTTGGTGCTAGGACAGTGAGATGCAAAGGACAAAGGGATCCCCAAAAAAATCGGAATGATTTTTGGGAGGGCAGACCCTTGTAGCACTGGCTTCCCCCAGTAAGTAAGTATTCTAGGAGCCCATCAGTATCGGTATACCAGCTACTGTTGTTGTGAGAAGCTGTGTTCGACTTTAGTGGAATTTTGCCCATTTCATGATGAGTGGTTTTCGAGCACACCTGCCCACACCACACCACACTGAGTGTTCAGCAGTTTTTGACCAAAAATGGCATGACCCCCGTGCCCCACCCCCTCTATTCACCCATTCTTACCCCCAAGTGACTTTTTTTTGTCTCCCCAAATGAAAAATGTCCTCAAAGGGAAATGTTTTGATGATGTAAAAGAGGTGAAACAACAAACGGCAGAAGCACTAAAAGGTATCTATACTGATGAGCTCAAAAACTGTTTTATATCAAACGAAGCGTACTTTGAAGGTGACTAAAGTTTAAACACATAAGAATAAATACACAATTTTTTCTAAATAAATCCTGGGTGTTTTTTTTAATCCCCTCTTGTACTATGGGTAGGACCATGGTTAAAATCAACCTCAGAGAAGAATGAGATGGGGAGACAGCCTGAAGACGTGGGTCTGAGAGCAGCTGCCCAGGATAAAGAAGGAGGCAGTGGGGGGACCCTGAAATAAGGTTGTGGGAGGTATGGGTACCAGCTCTTGTGGGCCACCATCTTGATTATCAAAAGGTTACGAGATGCAGGAGAGAGGACCAACGATGAGAGAAAAACAGCTCCTGGTTGCTCCAAAGGGAAATCAACAGAGACATTAATGACTTGGCTCCTGACCAGCCATGTGCCCTGCTTAATTCATGAGAGCCTCTCCGGTCCCTTACGCACTATCCCAGTTCTCTCCCGTCCCCGGAGAGGAGTGCTTTCTGGGTAGGTCATTCCACAAGGAGGCTGGGTCACTTATTTCTGGGAGGATGTGGTGCAGGTCCGCGAAGGGAGAGACAGACAACGCAACCTTGGATAGACATATGCACCCTGAAATTCGAGATGCTTCCTGCTAATTCCCGTGGAGACTGGTGTCTGGTAACTGAGGACAACATTGTAAACGCAGCTGTGTGTGTCCGTCCCTGCCCTGCAGGCAGTGTCTTGGGTATGCTGTCTCCCCGAGGCTGCCTCGGGCCTAGTGGACAGTTCTGGACACAGAAACCTCACCTGGCCGGGTGCGGTGACTCACCTGTAATCCCAGCACTTTGGGAGGCCGAGGCGAGAGGATTGCTTGGGCCTAGGAGTTCAAGACCAGTCTGGGCAACATAGCAAGACCTCGTCTCCACAACAAAATTAAAAAATTAACGGTGTGGTGGCACGTGCCTGTAGTCTCAGCTACCCAAAGGCTGAGGGTGGAAGGCTCTCTTGAGCCCAGAAGGTCAAAGCTATGGTGAGCTGTGATTGTGCCTCTGTACTCCAGCCCAGGTAACAGAGTGAGACTCCAGCTGAAAAAAAGAGAAAGAACGAAAGAAAAAAGAAACCTCATCTGGAAAATAATATTTCCATTGTGCATGTTCAAAAGAGGCTTCAGGATTTTGGGGTGAGCTCAGTGCCTTCGTGAACAGTGACACACTGGAAAAGGGGGACTGGGCCAGGTGCGGTGGGTCACACCTGTCATCCCAACACTTTGGGAGGCTAAGGCAGGAGAATTGCTTGAGCATAGAAGTTTGAGATCAGCCTGGGCAACAAAGTAAGATCTTATCTCTGCCAATCAATCAAGCAATAAAATTAATGAATTCATTTTAAAATAATTTTTAACAAAAGGGGGGGTTGATGAAAGTGTTGGAAAGCAGGTCAGGTCAGGGGGCTCAAACCCCGAAGGCTGACGCTACACCGACAGAGGCGTTTGAACACATCAAAGTATCTCACTTTCGTAGCATTCTGCCCACGAGCTGGGCACTTTGCCTGTGTTGTTTCATCCTCATGACCACCATGTGGAGATGCAGAAATTGGCTCACAATGAATCCCTTGCCCAAAGTGGATCAGTGGGTGGTGATGCAGCCCATCCCGCCGTGTAAAGGGGAACAACAGTCTCGTCTGTGAGTAAAGGGAAAAGATGGCATTTGGGCATTCTCTAATCTGCAGCATGAGTGCTTTTGGTGAGACCCAAGTGGGAGCTGTTCAAAATGATTGTCTCAGGAAGTCAGAGAACTCTCTTTGGGGATGATCAGCGTACCGCCCTGCCCTAAAGTAGGAAAACACCACATGAAGTGGGGGGCGGGGGTGGCCTTGGCCATCAGCGCAGCCCAGAGGCAGTGGCATGGATGTAGGGCCCACACGTGGTTCCAGGCAGTCACAGAGGAGGGAGAGCCACAGGAGCCTCTCATCCCACCAGACACACACATGCAAAAAAAAAAAAAAATCAAAAAGATGAACCAAAACATGGGACCTTTTTAAACGTAAAGCACTCAAAGGAAGGTGATTCGTGCCCAGCAGGCAGTCAGGTGGCTGGTTTTGGCTTGCCTATCCCTTCCCCATGATATTCTTCCTTGCCCAATGTCAATGTCATTGCTTGTTCTGACTGATGGAGGAAGAAGAAGAAGAAGATTTGTGTCCGGAAGACCTTCTTAGCAGAAATCCATCCAAGCCTGGTGCTCATCCCCCAAGGACCCTGCCAGGCAGGAGGTGCGAGGCAGCCGTTGTGCCCCCTCTGTGGAGGGCTGGCTATGTCTTGCTGCAGAGTTGAGAGTCCTCTGATCACACGTGCCAGCCAAGAATGGGATGATTAAAAGTAAAAGCAGTCTGGGCACGGTGGCTCCCACCTATAATCCCAGCACTTCGGGAGGCGGAAGCAAGAGGATTGCCTGAGCCCAATTAGAGACCAGCCTGGACAACTTGGCAAGACCCTCGTCTCTACAGTAAATCAAAAAATTAGCCGGGCGTGGTGGTGCATGCCTGTAGTTCCAGCTACTTGGAAGGCCGAGGCAGAAGGATCGCCTGGTCCCAGCAGGTTCAGGCTGTGGTGGCCATGAGTGTGCCACTGTACTCCAGCCTAGGTGGCAGAGTGAGACTCAGACTCAAAAAGAGAAAAGTTGGGATAAATAAGTGCAATCTGCATCCCGACAGCTAAGGTGAATTATTGTTAAGGTGAATATCCTTAATAACTCCAGAACTTCTCAGAAGAAAAAGCCCAATCACCTGATAGAAAAATGGGCAAAATATATGAAGGGACATTTCACAGAAAAAGAAAAGCAAATGAAATGAATGAAAATAGGTTTATCGCTGCTCATGACAAGAGAATCACAAACTTACTATACCCTGTGATAGCACGTCTTATCTTTCAGATAGGCACATGCCAAAAGTTTGATTGGACAGTCTATATCAGTGAGGCTCTGGGGTAATATTCTCCCATATCGCCGACGGAAATTCAAAATCGTACAGTCTCTGTGGAGGAGGATTGTGAAATGTCCAGCAATATGACACGTGCCTGGGCCCTCTGACCTACAACCACAGCAATCGTCTATGCCAGATAGAACTACCACAATTGTGAAATGGCGCAGGACTGTGGGTGAAAGCAGAGAAAACAGATGTATCTGTCGGCCAGCTGCTGATCAAATGAGTTACAGGGTACACTCACAGTGCATTGCGGTACAGCCAGGACAGGCCTAGAATGGTTCCTGAGTGCACGCCAGGAGAGAAACATGAGGTCCAAGAGTAAACACGCTATGAGGGGGACCCCAAAAAACCCGGAATTTATTTATTAAAGATGGTGTATTTATTCTCACATGTTTACACTTCAGTCACCTTCAAAGTCCTCTCCGTTGGATGCAATACACCTATCGAGATGCTTTTTCCACTGCTCAAAACAGTTTTTGAACTTGTCCATTTGATACCTTTTAGTGCTTCTGCCGTTTCTTGTTTCATCTCTTCCACATCGGCAAAATGATTCCCTTGGAGGACGTTTTTCATCCGGAGAAACAAACAAAATGTCTCAGGGCAAGAACGGGTGAATAGGGAGGGTGGGACATGGGGTTCATGGCGGTTTTGGTCCAGAACTGCTGAATACTCAGTGCAGTGTACGCTCATAAATCATCATGAAATGGGCAAATGCGTTGAAAGAATGTCCAAAAAAATTCACCAAAGCCAAATGCAGCCTCTCAAAACAATGCTAACTGGTACACTGATGCCGATGGGGTCCTAGAACACTTACTTCGTGGGGGGAGCCTGTACTCCGAGGGCCCCACTCTCTGAAAGATAATTCTAG
>CAUYQG010208385.1:0-28343 GCA_963574415.1 Tarsius wallacei
ACTGCCAATCCCTTTCTTATAGTATTATAACAAATGTGCAAAGTCTGCTTATGAATGTGTATGAGTGGTACTCAGATCTTTGTTTCTCAGTGATAAGTCACTGAGTATCATAGACTCTAATTCCATCCAGGTTGCTGCAAAACTCATAATTTTGTTTTTTTTTTATGGCTGCATAATATTCCATTGGGATCACCTATTTTCTATTTTTGCTAATGTACTCTCTCATTTTATGTGTCCTGCAAATATTTATTGTAGTTTCTTTCATACTTGGGAAGTTGTGCCTTTTTTCAGCTTCTGTTAAAGTGAGCGGCATATATTAGTTTATAGAGATAGACATTGTAAGAAGGCTACTCTATACAGGTACACAGAAGTGTCTCCTATATTGTGCTACTTGGTGTTGATCAATAAAGTCTTAGACAAATGGCTAATAATAATAAGGAAACTATTCTTTGGGATAACTATATCTTTGACTCAGAAGTAGACATTTTATTGATTTTTCTCTGTGATCTTACCACAATTAATAATCATAGGTTAGGCTTTGCATATGAAAAGGTGAAGGATCTATGGGTCCCTAATATTTCAGGGAATTTCAAGGTCTTTGATTCTAGGGAGTTTTCCATTTCAAATACAGTCATGTGTTCCTTAATGATGGGGATATGTTCTGAGAATGCATCCTTAGATGATTTCATCATGTGGACATTCATAGAGTATTCTTACACAAACCTAGATGGTACAACCTACTATACACCTACACTATATGGTATATAGCCTATTGCTTCTAGGCTATAAACTTGTATTGTATGTTACTGAATACAATAGGCAACTCTAACAAAATGGTAAGTATTTGTAGTATTTAAGCATTAAAAAGGCACAGTAAAAATATGGTATAAAACAGAGGTCTCCAACCTTTTTGGCATCAGAAACTGGTTTCATGGAAGACAATTTTTCCATGGATTGGGGTGGGGGGAGGATGGCTTTGGGATGATTCAAGCATATTACTTTTATTGTTCACTTTATTATTACATTGCAATATCTAGTGAAATATATACAAGTATATATTAATATGTAATAAATATATACAATGAAATAGAATGTAAATACATAATAAATAATGTAGATATATAATTATATAACATATAATGAAATATAAGATATACTTAATTATGCATAATTTTATGATATTAATATTATATATTAATTATACAATAATTATGCCACCAGATACAGCTGCACAATTGAAGTATATCAACTTACTTGCCACTCACTGATGGGGTTTTGATATGAATCTGCAAGCAATTGATTCATTATGGTCTCTGTGCAGTCAAACCTCACCAATAATGTTAATCTGTGTATGCAGCCACACCCCAGCACTAGCATCACTGCTTCAGCTCTACCTCAGATCATCAGGCATTAGATTCTCATAAGCAGTGCACAACCTAGATCCCTTGTATGCACAGTTCACAATAGGGTTCACACTCCTATGAGAATCTAATGGGGCTGCTGATCTGACAGGAGGTGGAGCTCAGATAGTAATGCTAGTGGTGGGGAGTCACTGTAAATACAGATGAAGCTTGGCTCACCTGCCTGCCACTTACCTCCTGCTGTGTAGCAGGATTCCTAACAGGTTGGTACCGGTCCATGGTCTGGGGGTTGGGGACCACTGATATAAATGATAAAAAGTAGTAGGACTTTATAGGACACACCACGAATGAGCTTGCGGGACTGAAGTTGCTCAGGTGACTCGGAGAGTGAGTGGTGAGTGAATGTGAAGGCCTAGGACATTACTATATACTACGGCAGACTTTATAAACACTGTATACTTAGGCTACACTAAATTTATTAAAAAGTCATTTTCACTTCTTTAATAATAAATTAACCTTACTGTAATGTTTTTACTTTATATACTTTAAAATTGTTTTTACTTTTGACTCTTATAATAACACTTAGCTTAAAACACACATTATATAACTATGTAAAAACATATTTTAATATCATTAGTCTACAAGCCTTTTTCTATTTTAATATTTTGAAAATTAAAAAAAAATTTTAAACTTTTAAGATTCAGAACAAAGACACAAACATATGCGTTCATCTAGGCCTACCCAGGGTCAGGATCATCGATATCACTGTTTTCAACCTCCACATCCTGTCCCACTGGAAGGTCTTCAGGAGCAATAGCACACATGGAGCTGTCATCACCTAAGATAACAATGCCTTCTTCTGCACTACCTCCTGAAATACCTCCTGAGGCTGTTTAACAGTTAACTTTTTTTTTAATAATTGAAAGAGTAGTCTCTAAATAATAAAAAGTATGGTATAGTAAATGCATAAACCAGTAACACAGTCATTTATTATCAAGTATTATGTATTGTATATAATTGAGTGTTCTAGACTTTTATATGACTGGCAGTGCAGTAGGCTTGTTTATACCAGCATTGCCGCCAGATGTGTGAATAATGCATTGCTGTTAAGCCAGCTATGACGTCACTAAGCTATAGATGTGTTTCGGTTCCACTATAATCTTATAGGAGTACCAACATACATATGTGGTCCTATGACTGAAATGTTCTTATGTGCTACATAACTGTGTACTTACCCTCCCTCCTCCCCTCTCCTCTCCCTCCTCTCCCACTTCCCCCCCTCCCACTTCCCCCCACTCAGGTTTTCAGTGCCCCTTGACCATTGCATTTTGGATCAACTTGCAGTATAATCTTCTCTTAGGATGCTCAAAACTTTGTATCTGAATAAAAATATTTGCAAATGTTTTTGGGCATTGCTGCATAGCACTGTAACTTTGATGTCAGTTAAGGGACAAAGTCATATTTCCTTTCTTCCTTGGAGAATCAATAATGTGGTCATACTTGCAGAGACAGGCACGTCTGAAGCATGAGCAGGCAGTACATTATTTTCAAATCTCTTTTCTCCCAAAGGTCCCTCAAGTCTAGTCCTCTTTGACAGTTTCATCATGAATGTTCTACAGCGTTGCTGTCCTGGGCAACCTTACAAAAGTTCCATGGAAAACAATATAATTAATATAGTGTCTTTTACTTGATCCCATCTGTGATTCCCAAAGCAATAGTTATATTGCATTTTATTTCAATAGCACACTCCATGCTATGTGGCTTGGATTTGATATGTGGTGTGATTATATCCTCTGTGTCATTGGGAGTTTTGAGTTTGTCTTTTATGAATACTTTTTATACACCTCCAACATACTCTGATTTTTCATTTGTTTGTTCATTCATTTATTCATGCAAAAAAGTAGGTCCTGTTGGGTATAAAGCATTTTTCAAGGTAAGTGAAGGAGCTTGCAACATAGTAAGGGGGAAAAGTGTTCTATGTGATACCTCTAGCATAATGCCTGGCATCTAAATGGTGGTGGTTTTAGTGGCATTCTTGCTGCTGCTCTTGTAGCTTTCGTCGTCATCATCACCATCACCATCACCATCATCATCATCCTTATTCTTCCCATATTTTTGCAAGATTCATTCTGTTGTTCTTTATACAATTTCTTTGCTGTAAGAGGCACTAAGAAGTGAGATAATTGTAATTAGGAGGTGGTGACACCATCAAGTCAGCATCTGTTTCCAGTGAAATGTTCATTCTCATTTGCCTATCTTCCAAACCTTTGAATTTGTTGGCTAGGATTATTCTCCTATATATTGATCAGTACAAGACTTAGGTTATTTAATTCAGTTGTTTTGAAGGGCCCTGGCTCTGCAGTCATACTGTCTGTGGTCGATTCCTGGTTCCAATTCTTGGTAACTGTGTGACCTTAACTCTCCCTGTCTAGTTTCTGTAAGTGGAACTCATAAGGCTACTAATTGTTGAAAGAGTTAAGTTTGGTAGTTAAATTAGTGTCTCAGCCGGGCTCGATGGCTCAGCCTGTAATACTGCACTTTGGGAGGCTGAGGTGAGTGGATTGCCTGAGCCTGCAGGTTCGAGACCCACCTGGGCAACTTGGTGAGACCTCATCTCTACAATAAATCAAAAAGTTAGCCGGGCGTTCTAGCGCGCACCTGTAGTTCCACTACTTGGAAGGCTGAGGCGGAAGGATCGCCGGAGCCCAGCAGGTAGAAAGAAATTAGTGTCTCATCATTCAGTGCATAGCACTTTATGAGTAATCATTATGTCAGTGCTCTAATTTGTATTATTACTCTAATTGTTGTTATTACTATTTTTTGTTACTACTTTTGTTTCTGTTATTATTTCCATCTTGAAGACCAATTTCCTGCCTATTACCTAACAAAGAATCCCCATGCTTCTGTATACTATGCATTTTCTACTTTCTGGGGTGAGTAAACAGAACTCAGAGACCAAGATAATTTGCCTTTCATTCATAGCATGAACAAGGTAGATGAGTGTTGCTCCCTGTTTTTATTAGAGAAGTTTGGATGAAATCATTGTAAGTTCTGGATTGGGTATTCAACTCTGAGCTCCCTGCCCTTCGAGAAAAAAATGTTTATTTACTGTGGCCTCTACTTGATTCTTGAGACATTGCATTCCAGTTTATGTTCTATATATGTTTGTATCTATGTGCCTATACTAATGGTTTGCATGTGCATATAAAAGGTTAATCTTTTGGCATGAAATTAATCTACCAGAAAAATTATAATATATAATTTTTTGCATTGGGTCTAAAATGCAAACATTTATATAAAACTTAAAAAAAAAATACTGTTCTCACTGTGCAAAAATCTATAGAAATTACTGCATAACATGGTTAGTGTGATGCCTGGCAAGATAGTATGCATTCAGCCTGCATAAACTAGTAATAATGATATCAAAGGAGATTTAATAGAAAATCCAACACTGTTAGAAACCCAAAGATAAGCATAAGCACTCAAATTCTTTCTCTGTATCTCTTTTCAAAGAAAAGCAGAGATGATGAAAGGAAAGGAATGAAATATTTCCTAATTCTCTTAGTAGCTTTCATTCTATGCACCAACCATTTTTCTGGTTTTTGTTATGTTTGAGGTTTATGTGTAAAGACATTCTGACTAATGAAATTGCATTCTATGAAGAATTAAAAGAAAAAAGAAATGCATTCTAAAATCTTCAGGTAGTTAAAATTGTTTCTCCCCTACTCACCATGGGTTAGTGACAGACTTTCTTTTAATTCATTACATATTGCTTATTTTTATAGGAAAAAAATGAAAGTGATTGTTTGAATATGATGTCATAATAAATTCTCCTTAAAAATACTGAAATATATATATATATTCAGCCTATATATATATAAGCAAAACTGTATATATAAAAACATATACTAGCTATATATATAGTCTTATTTATGGTATTGTTAAGCTTTACCTGAGCCCGGTGTTCTTAGCAATAGATATAGAAATCCCCTACCCTTTGTCTTCGGGAAAAGACTTGAAAAAAACCACACTTCTCCATTTGACTTAGATTCTAAGACTAGTAGATGTCCCTCTTAATGTACCTCTGGCTAGGCCCGAAGGAGACCTTCCACATTTACATTCTTTACCTTGTAAACAATCAGCTGAACTGTTTGTACCCAGTGGCCAAATACCTGCTAAATTGACCAAACTTTAATAAAGCGTCTCTCCTTCCCAGGCCCTTAAGCTTTAGCTAGCCATGAGCATTGTAACACAGAACAGTCCTTCCTTGAAGATCCCTCCTGAGAAGTGACTGACATCAGGGTAAAAACTTTCAGTTGTCCCATCAGGCTATTTGCTCATCTCACTTCCCTACTCCAGTTCTTTCTATCCTCACTTACCCCTCCCTGTAAAAGAAAATTCCTTTCTGCCTGGCTTTTGACACACTTGCACATCTCATGGTCAGAGCTGTCTCCCTATTGAAGTAGTCTCCCCCACCTTACTGCAACTGTCCTTTCAGATAAGGGCTCTCTTAGGTCTGGATTTGTTTTTCTTTGACATTTGCACGTCTTCCCTCTGTAGCCTGTAACAGTTATTTGGTTTTAGTGTTTAAAGCATCTTCATATTATCAGTAATAGGAACTTCCTTATACTAAGTTCTCTGTGTATCTTTCCCTATATAATACTGACTACGGAATTGGGATGTTGGTGCCTTCAGCATCCACATTTTACAGGTTGAGTATCTCTTCTCCAAAATGCTTGGGACCAGAAGTGGTTCGGATTTCCAATTTTTCTGAATGTTGAAATACTTGCTTATACATAATGAGATATCTTGGGGCTAGGACCCAAATCTAAACGTGAAATTCATCTATGTTTCATATTTACCTTAACAACATAGCATGGAGGTAATTTTGTACAATGTTTTTAATGATTTTTATGCATGAAATAAAGTTTTCATTATCCTTTGTGTATGTGCTTGGGGGCGATCTGGATGTGGCTAGAAAAGGTATCTCGAAGCTGAATAGGACTGTGAATGTCTTTTTTTTTTTTTTTTAGTTGGAGTCTCACTCTGTCGCCCAGACTAGAGTGCAGTGGCTGCTCCCGGCCACCGCAGCCTCGACCTGCTGGGCTCCGGCGATCCTTCCACCTCAGCCTTCCAAGTAGCTGGAATTACAGGCGCACGCTACCATGCCCAGCTCATTTTTTGATTTATTGTAGAGATGAGGTCTCGCTTGCCCAGGCGGGTCTCGAACCCGCGGGCTCAGGCAATCCACTCACCTCAGCCTCCCAAAGGCGCGGGATTACAGGCTGAGCCACCGAGCCCGGCTGGGAGTGTCTTTTTTTACACTTGGGACTCTGAATAAACTGTGTGTGGTGCTCTTCTGCTTGACTGTGACCCATCAGATAAGATCAGGTGTGGAATTTTCCACTTGTGGCATCATGTCAGCACTCAAAAAGTTTCGGATTCTGGAACATTTTGGATTTTGGACATTTGTATGAAGGATGCGCAACTTGTATTTATACTAAAGGAACATGAGGCTTGAGCAGATTAACTGATTGGTCTAGGTTCATGAAGTTGACAAGTATCCAAGTGTGTGTCTAAGTGATGATAATACTGGTACCCTTCACCTTGTAATTTTCTGTGAACCACCTAGGTTTCTGGGTTCAGCCCCTCCATTGCCTTCATCACCTGCTGCGGTTTTGAACCACGAGTGTACCTCCAATTCATCAGTCCTTGTTTGCTTTGCCATTGTGGGTTTCTCCTAATGATGGAGCTTTGGTTTCAAAGTAGTAACCGTGGTATCAAATCTACTTTCTATTTATATTGAGTTTCATGTTAATTTGTTGTTTATCTTAAATAATAAATGATTGATTAGGAATAGAATGCTTTTTAGACCTGTGGCATGCAATATTTTAGCCAAGGAGAAAAGTATTTAAGTAGTCGAATTACTTTCCTGATCTTTGTTTAGTTTCTTCATCTGTACAATAGATATGTCAAGATACCTAATTTAAAGAAATGTTGTGAAGATTAAAGAGATAATGAACAAAGAGTTTCTGGCCCAGTGCCTGGCACGTAGTAAACGGTTCTTCAGTTGCTACAGCAACTGGCAGTGGTTTTAGATGTAGTTTTTCACTTTTCCTTAGGCTATCGGTTTATATCACAGAAGCATGTCTTTTGCTGGCATGAGCAAAGTTCTATAAGTAAGTAATAGCAGGTAACTCAACCTGGCTCATTGTAACAGTTAGTTGTGCTGGCTATTCAAATAGGGCTATTTAAAAATTAGAATTGTACTTTATTGAAAGTAATGCACATGTGAAAATGAGCCTCCTAAGCCTTACTTTCACTGTTTTGAAGATGTAGTTAATTATTTTCTTGCCTAATCATTAATAAACTAAAAAAAGTAATATAAAAACAAATATTGTGATATTTCCAGAACACTCTAAAACTACTGATCAATTTAGCTCTATAAAGTTTAACTATAAACGCGACTGGTGTTTTTATTATACATGAGTGTGACAGAAGCCCTTTAGGCTTTCATTCATTCTCCATTGCAATATTCAGTTGATTTAAAATTCTGGGGCTTATTTCTTCATTAATTCTAAATTTCTCAAGTTATTGTGATATGAACACATGTTCCCTTTTCCCTGGATAAGAAAAAAAGCTTAATGAGGAAAATTATTTAGGCTTGCCATATCAAAAGAAAATCTAGCCTTTGGTGTTGGTGCAGTCAGGGTTGACCCCTCCTGCCCTCTGTCTGCTTCATCTCCTTCATCTCCCTTGATTGCTGGGTAGGCAGACACAGTCTCTGTCCTGATTGTGTCACTGCTGGTATTAGGAAGAAAAATGTACCAGAATTTATGGAGATGTCTTTTCCCAGTTCTGAGTATAAGGTTCTGTAAATGTCTCCCAATATAATGTCTCTACCTTCCAGATGTCTCCCAGTGTTATCTGCAATAGTCTGTGAGATTATGTTTTTATGTGCAGGTACCTCAAACTCAGTATTTCCAAAAGAAAATTATTTTCCATCAAACCACTACCTCTGCCATTTGTTCTCTTAGTTAATGACCTTTCCATTGTCACATAGCTTAAGCATGGCAATATTTTTCTTCTCTCTGAGTTGCCTCTCCAGATTGTATTCATTTTCTCTTGATAATGTCTATCACATTTCCCTTTCTGTTCCCACTTCCATATTCCAAATTGAGGTTGTTTCCCTCTCTCTCCCTCTCCCTTTCTCTCCCTCCCTATTTCTCTCTCTCTCTCAATATTTTAATAGGTTTTTAACTGATCTCCACACCTCCAGCTCCCTTCAGCCCTTTAGTTAATCTTGGAACAGTGCTTATACAAATTAAGTGCTTTAATTATTGTTTGATTTGAATTGAATTTTATCGAAGAAACCAGCTATCTATGTGGGGATGGATTTTTCAGCATCAGTTCATATCTTAAGAGCAACACCTTGAGAGCAGAGAAGTACCATTTTCAAGTGCATATACCTATTTGTCAAGTTCCCCTTGCATCATTTACTGTAACTCACTTTGGTTTGTAATCAACATAATAGCTTTTGCTTTTTCAAACTTTTTTTTTTTTTTGAGAAAAGGGATCAACTCTGGGACATGCATCTCATTAGTATTAAAGGTACTTAGTTTCTGTAAAATGAATATAATAAGAAACATTTCTATAATATAACGCTAAAGGAGATAAATGTCGGGTTGTCAGAAAACTTAAATGAATAATAGTTTTTGAGGCATTTGTTTTCCTTACAATTTGAGATATGATAATTACAGCTATTTAAAAATTTTCCCCCAACTTGGCTTGCTTAGATGTCTTTGGGATTGGGGGCTGTTGGCCACATAAGGCATTTTCCTCTCTTGTCAGAAGTTTTTAAAGAGATTATGAATATATTTTATGTTCTGTATAAGAAAAACAAAGCATGTAAAGTTGAAAGACAGCAAAGACTAGTACTACTTTTAAAACAGAGCATTATACAAAATTTGCAAAATGAGAAAAATGGGCATGTAGTTTGAAGATGTACAAAACTATGCAGAATGAAAAGAGTGGGCATTGAGTTTGAAGAAATAAATGAGCCTAAGAATGAACTGGTTTAAAAGATGAAATCTTATGATGCAATCTTGGCAATTAGTTTAATAATTTAGTAAAAAATGGTCATTTGTGTCAGCCTCATCTCTTTATTTGAAATATGACTCTGCCCATCTTATAATTCAACAGTGGGCAATTCAGTGGCCAGACTTAGCTTAGAGGCTTTTTATTCTTGTAAAGAATGCAGGGTTACCTGGAAAGATCGATTTTTGTCCTTCATGTCAAGCCTTTTTTGAGCAAGAAACAAAAGGCTCTTTTAGTGATTTCAATTCTGCAACAGTGTTGCTTATTAAGCAGGTGATTTCACTTCTGTTTACTTCTATGCTTTCATAGGGTATCGGGCAAATTAGGTTGTTGTGACAATCCCAAACTGCAGATGAAGGGAAATGATATGTTCTTCCACAAAAGGAGCTTTCAACAACCCTCCTTACAATAGAGTTGCTAGAAAAGTCAAAGTGGATGTTATTTTCTTAGGTAAAGTTACCCTGATTTGTGGATAATAATAAAGAACAACTGCTACCACTGCCTTTAATTGTGCCAGGCCCTATGCCAGTCATTTACTCGTACCACAAAAATATGAGGTACATACTGTTATTTTCTCCATTTTACATAAATGAACACTGACACCCAGAGGAGTTAAGTAAATTGCCCAAAACCGGAGCCTCCACTGAAGTCTAAATTCTTTTGACTTAAAAAGCCATATTTGGCCAAGTGCGGTGGCTCAAGTCTTGAATCCCAGCACTTTGGGAGGCTGAGGTGAGAGGATTGCCTGAGCCCACGGGTTCGAGACCAGCCTGGGCCACATAGTGAGACCTCGTCTCTACAATAAATCAAAAAATTAACCGTGCGTGGTAGCGCGCACCTGTAGTTCTTTCTGGCTGCCTGGAAGGCTGAGGCAAAAGGATCGCCAGAGCCCAGCAGGTCAACGCTGGGGTGACCATGAGCATGCCACTGCACTCCAACCTGAACAGTGGAGTAAGACTCCAACTAAAGAAAAAAAAAAGCCTTATTCATGTCCATGGTAACTTCTCTGGCCATGCTGTAACTTCTCTGGCACGGATGGCCTTGTGAGATCATGACTATTAGAATTCAGGTTTTTATGCTTCCCTCATGGTTAGTATTTCAATGGTTAGTCTAGTAAATGTGATTAAATTATTTTAAACCAAAGGAAGAAAAATTATTTTCTCCATGGGGAAATAAGTATAGATGTATCATTTTATTTATATTTGTGGAATATTTTTTAAAAAAATCAAACCCTATTCCCAAGAGATAAGAAAAACAGGATTTTTTTCTTCTCAACATTTACATGAAATAACACCTAAATACTTTAAAGTGTGAACAAATGTCCCATGGTATTCAATAATGTGATATATCTGTCTCCTTCTGCCACCTACAAATGAAGACATTTTGAAAAGAGTAACATGGTTTTTAAACTTTTTTAATTCTAAAATTTCCCTTCCATGCTAAAGCCCAAGGAGCTCATGTGTTGCCTCCAGGTGATGAAACTTGAGTAGATATTAACTGAAGTAGGTGCTTACTCAGTGAGGCGCAGCATTGAGCCCATCAACCCGTGGCAGGCTGTGGAGATATGTCCAGAAGCATATGAAGTAATCCAGAAAAGGGTTGGTTTTGTGTTGGTCTGTCTGTTGGGAAGATTGTGCCATGCATGTCAATCCTGACATGATCGGAAGGTTCTCAACATGTGTAGATACAGCCAGAGAGTTCTTTTGAACACACACGTATGGTCCAGTGATCTCTCTACTGGACCCCCAGTGGCTTCACAGCAGTCTTAGGCCCTGCCCAGCATGGCTGCCATATTCCTTTCTCCCTTGTATTCTGCCACCATCCCTCCTGCTCACCACCTTCCTATTCCCTCTGTTCTGATGGGCTGAATTCTAGTCCTTCTAGCCCTTTCCCTCCACTGATGCTTTTTATTTTTAAATATTTTTTGAGTCAGGGTCTCAACTCTGTCACCCCAGCTGAAGTCCAGTGGCATGATCATGATGATCATGGCTCACAGCAGCCTTGACCTCCTAGGCTCAGGCAATCCTTCCACCTCAGCATCCCAAGCTGGGACTACAGGCACACACAACCACATCCAGCTATTTTTTTTTTTTTTTGAGTTGGACTCTCACTCCATCGCCCAGGCTAGAGTACAGTGGCATGCTCACAGCCACCCCAGCGTTGACCTGCTGGGCTCAGGCAATCCTTCCGCCTCAGCCTTCCAAGTAGCCAAAACTACAGGTGCGTACTACCATGCCCAGCTAATTTTTTGATGTTTTTATTGTAGAGATGAGGTCTTGCCAAGTTGCCCAGGCTGTTCTTGAGCCTGTGGGCTCTGGCAGTCTGCTCACTTCGGCCTCCCAAAGTGCTGGGATTACAGCCGTGAACCATCGCACTATTTTATATGTATTTTCGGTAGACACGAGCTTTGGCTATGTTGTCCAGGCTGGTCTTGAACTTCTAGGCTCAAGGAATTTTCCACTTCAGCCTCCCAAAGTAGGATTACAAGTGTGGCCTCCACTGATGCTTTGTGGGTGCTTTTACCTTTGCCTTGATTCTCTTCCCTCCTCTTTTCACGAATATACCTTCAGCTCTCAACTCCAATGTTATTTTCTCAGTGGTGTTTTCTCTGCCTCCGTTAAAGCCCCCAGTTGTAGACTCTTTAAGCGTCCCATGCCTCTCCTTCAAGGACTCATTGCAGCAGCATTATCCATCAATTTTTGATAATATTGGGGAGAGGGAATAATGTGTGATGGTTGAGCCCTAGACACTTAAGCCATACAGCTGGCCTCAAACCAGACTCCTGTGCCTCAGTGCCTCTTCTACAAAAGGGGGATGATCACCGTACCTCATTCTTAGAGGTGTGGTGCACAGAAGGGGCTCATTACATGATAGCTCTTGTTATTATTTCATTAATAATTATCCTTCTGTTAGACTATGATCTTCAGGCAGTCAAGGGCTGTAACTGTTTTTGTTCAAAAACATCTCCCCACTCCTGGCTCAATGCCTCACTTACTGTAGGCACCATTCAGTATTTGTTTTTGCTGTATATCAACACCAAGTCAGGCAAACTGTGAAGGTATCAACCTCGGTTTGAATCTGTAATAGGATTTAGGAGTCTGCTCTTGACACAAAGGTGTTGGTAGTTCTTACCCAGCAGTCAGGACACTATAATGTGGGCCTTTGTTATGGGCTTTTTTGTGCAAGGACTGCCTGAGTAAATGTGGCATATTTTCCAAGATTCTTTCTTATTTTTATTTTTTGAGTCGGGGTCTCAATCTGATGCCCAGGCTGGAGTGCAGTGGCACAATCATGGTTCACTGCAGTCTCAAACTCCTGGGTTCGGGTGATCCTTCCACCTCAGTCTTTTTCCAGGATCCTGACCATGATGCAAGGATGAGGTTGTCTTGAATGTGTGTCTTACTTCTACTAAACTAGTGGTATTCAGATTTTTATCTTTGAACTGCACATACCTTTTTATCAATATAATCTTATTTGGAAGCTTAGTGTATCAAACAGATTCAAGGTAGAGATGTTCTACTTTGGGAAGAGCAAGGCTTGTTTGCCTCCCCCACCCCCATCTCTGACTGCCTCTGGAAATTTTTTCCCTAAATAAATAATGGTCTGTTGTCTAAGACTAGTAGGCGAGAGACCAATTTGGAACACCTTATGAGCAAAAAAGGAGGTAACTTGCAGAAGGAAAATCCTCCAGCTTTTTCATCTCAAATAGAGAATAATATCTTTTTCTTTTTCTTTTTTTCTAAATTTTTTATCTTAAAGAGGTGGGGTACAATTCAGGATTAGGTATACAAATGTTCATTATGCAGGTACCCTTGTTGATGAGGTGTGTCCCCCTCCCCCCCGGCGGTTTCCTACTACTGCCAATCCTGCCCACTTCCCACTGGCAGTTTCCCACTATTGCCAATCCCTTTCTTATAGTATTATGATAATAGTACAAGGTCCGCTTATGAGTGACAACATGTGGTATTCACTTCTTTGTTTCTATGATAGATCACTCAGTATTATAGATTCTAAGTACATCCAAGTTGCTGCGAAGTTCATAATTTTGTTCTTCTTTATGGTTGCATAATATTCCATTGTGTATATGTACCACATTTTTTTAACCCAGTCCTCTTTCAATGGGCAGCATGGTTGGTTCCATGTTTTTGCTATTGTGAATAATGCTACAATAAACATGCATGTGCAGGTATCTTTTTCATAGAGTAATTTGAGTTCCTCTGGGTATAGAGAATAATTTCAAGTGGTAATGTCATGGACAGCTGGATTGCTTGTATGGCTAGAGAGAAGACCCTGCTGTGTCCATGAATTCTAAGGCTACAGTATAGCTGCCACCTTTCATCTTAAAGGGGATTTTTTTTTGAGTTGGAGTCTCACTTGGTTGCCCAGGCTGCAGTGAGTGCAGTGGCACACTCATGGCCAACGCAGCATCAACCTGCTGGGCTCTGGCGATCCTTCCACCTAAGCCTTCCAAGTAGCTGGAACTATGGGCACACGCTACCACACCCAGCTAGTTTTTGATTAACTGTAGAGACGAGTTATTGCTAAGTTGCCCGGACTGGTTTCAAACCCGCGGGCTCAGGCAATCCACTCGCCTCGGCCTCCCAAAGTGTTAGGATTACAGGCTGAACCACCAAGCCCAGTCAAGGAAGGGGATGTTAAATAGGATGGTGTGAACAAGGTCACATGTTGTTTTATTAGTTGCTTGATTTTATTTAGCTGAATCGCTTAGTATGGTAATGTCTCCAGGAGTCTTGTAGAGAATCTTTCCACAAAAAGAAAGAACTTTCAAGTGGCAGATTTGTTTAAGAGTGTTGCATAATATACTTCAGGTCCTGGGCTTCTGTGTTTCTCAGATTAGAAATGGTAGAACTGGATTTTTCTGATAATTTTTTAATCAAAAGGAAAATCGTGAATAAGACTCGTTATTGAATAACATTTATTAATTTGATAAAATAATCAGACTTTTCGACACTTCCAGAATTGGTTCAAATAAATATTCCACTTTTTAGTGTGAAAAAAAAAATTAGATTGCATAGTAGAATGTTAAGTATCTTTTTTTTCCATAACATTAAAGGAACTGGCAGGGTGCAGTGGCTCATGCCTATAATCCCAGCACTGTGGGAGGCCGAGGTGAGAAGACTGCCTGAGCCCACGAGTTTGAGACCAGCTTGGGCAACTTGACGAGACCTCATCTCTACAATAAATCAAGAAAAATTAGTTGGGCATGATGGCACATGCCTGTAGTTCCATCTACTTGGAAGGGTAAGGTGGAAGGATTGCCTGAGCCTAGCGGGTCATGGCTGCGGTGGCCGTGAGCATGCCACTGTACTCCAGCCTGGGCGACTGAGACTCCAACTCAAAAAAAAAAAAAAAAAAACAACACAAAAACAAAAATTAAGGGAATTTTATTATGGAAAGTTTCCTGTGCCAGGGTTGTTACATATAGTATTCTGTTTTGTTACTTTTTTAAAAACTTAATCTTAAAATATAGTTCCTTTAAATAGAGTCCTAAGTTTGGGATTGATGACTAAGGATCTTTTAAATTCATATCTACTTAAGTTGATTCACTACTTCCAACTTGAATTTTGTTCTGAACAAGGACAGAAAAAAATATTTAGCTGATATGGGCCATCTGGCTTTAAAATATAGAGAATTGTCTTCCAGGCTGTATCTATTTTTGAGTGACTATTGGATCAGAATTCCAATGAATCCAAAACAGTAGATTCACAATTTAAACTTTAATGCTTTGGGGATTGTAAATCACAGCACATATGGGATGATACATGTTTTGGGAGAAATGGATCCTCCTGGCCTGTGTGTAAAAAAATTAAAGCTGTCTGTGTTTTGAGTTTATTGAATATATTTATTTTCCAAGGTAGGTCTGAATAAACAGTTCCTAGGTTTTTTATCTTATCATTGAAATTTTTAAAAACTAAAAAATTCTCTTTGTCAAATTATCACGCTTTATAAATGTTCAATAATGTTCCCAACTTACAAAGTTTTTCCAACAAAGTAATGGCTCTCCTTGTTTTTTTGTAGTTCATTTTTTTAAAACCAATAAACAAGCAAATAAAAAAGGTGTTATTTCCCTTTGAGGGAAGCTATGATTACCATGGTTAGTGATTAGTTCAAAGACATGGTACTTCTTTCCTCATAAACCTCTCATTCTGACAAGACAGATTATTCAGACAATGATTTTCATAATTAACATAGCCAAAAAACTCTAAAATATGTCCCAATAAGAGTTGCCCCCCCAAAGGGTAAGTGGGAAAGGTTAAGACAAGCTTAATAAATATATCTGTTAAAGGATTTCTTAATCTTCAGATTGTTTGGTATGTGAATACACCAGTTGTGAACCTCTGAAAAGAAGGGTATGAAGAGGGAGACTATACTGGATAGTGTTTTCCGAGCTATTTTGAGACAGGAATATTTTATAGGACTCTTGTTGTTTGTAACTTGAGAAAAAGGACTGCTTGTGTAGCTGGCACATGTAGCCTTTTCAGTAGAGACTTTCTTGGATATAATATGGCACCAGATCCCCCAGCTTTCTCCCCTAACCCCATTACATTTAAACCTTTCTGAAATTGAGAGACAATTTACAGTTATCATATATGCACTTTCTTTTTTAATTTCAAGAAGATTATTTCTAAATTGTCAATGACTTAGAATTCAGTTAATTATTAAGTAATGCAGTTTTTAATTCTAGTTTATTCATTATGTTCAGCCTAATTCACAGGAAGTACAGTATTAAGTGAAAATAATTGAAAAGAAAAAGACTTTTGTGTAAAAATGTGTTTATATTGTGCTTCATTTTCTAGGATTTCTGGAATCTGGTTAAAATATAATAATCACTCGTGTTTCTGTGATAGCTGTTATTACCCCATTTTAAAAGTGAGAAAATTGCTGTACTCAGTGGCTCATGCTTATAATCCCAGCACTTTGGGAGGCCATGGCAGGAGGACGACTTGAACGCAGGAGTTCAAGACCAAGTTATGCAATATAGCGAGACCCTGTTTCTGTAAAAAATTAAAAAATAGTCAGGCATGGTGGCATTTATCTGTAATCCCAGCTACTCAGGAGGCTGAGGCAGAAGGATCACCTGAGCCCAGGAAGTAAAAGCCACAGTGAGCTATGATCATGCCACTGTACTCCATCCTGGGCACCAGAGTGAGACCCTGAATAAAAAATAAAAATAAAAACTGAAAAAATTGAGGCTCAAAGAGATTCCATAATTTATTTACCTTAAGAGCTGATAGAAAATGAGATTTTAGTCTCAGGCAGCCTGACTTTCTGACTTTCACAACCCACTCATTGTTTTGTTTAATTGAGCTTTGACATTTACTTACTTCATGTATACTGTCTTATAACTTTGCATTATGGCATGTGCCAATGATTCCCTGAACTTAGTCATTATTAGAATCACTTTGGAATCTTTTGGAAACTACAAATTCCTGGGCTTAACTCCCAAGAGATAATTATTCATTGACTCGGGGGTGCAGCTTGTGTTTTTAAACAATGTAAAAGCTCCAGGTGACTTAATGAAGCATATTTGATGATAGATAAACACAATATAAGAAATGTGATAAATGATAAAAATATAGCAGAATGCGCCAGCCCCCAAACCACTAAGAACATAAATGAATGTTGTATAACCCCTTATCAATTCTTGGCTGGCAGTCAGGTGGCAGTCAGGGTATGTTGAGAAAACAGGGATGAATAAACCTAAACTTGCTTGGTACCTTTGCCTAAAATCTTTAAGGGTGGCTTTATGCCTCCTGATCCAGATGGTTTTCTTGTAGTATTCAAAGTCTTCTTTAAGAATAACCTCAGTGGGGCTTGGTGGCTCAGCCTGTAATCCCAGCACGTTGGGAGGCCGAGGCGAGTGACTTGCCTGAGCCCGCAGGTTTGAGACCAGCCTGGGCAACTTGGTGAGACCTCATCTCTACAGTAAACCAAAAATTAGCCAGGCCTGGTAGCATGTGCCTGTAGTTCCAGCTACTTGGAAGGCTGAGGCAGAAGAATCACTGGAGCCCAGCAGGTCGACCCTGGGGTGCCCGTGAGCGTGCCACTGCCGTCCAGCCTGGGCGACAGAGTGAGACTCCAACTCAAAAAAAAACCCGAAAGAATAACCTCAATGCAAACTGTCACAGATGGATATGGATAAGATGTTGTCACACACAAGACTTTCCAGTCTTTAGCACTGATGGCAATAAAAAAGCAAACCCTTGTAATCTGCCTGCAAATAGCTGCAGCTTCCTTGATCTGGTCTAATCAAAGGAACAAGCCCACAGGGGTTTAAAGGATTCTGTACTGCTGCTGCCACCATTAATTTAATTGCTAAAATACAGTGAATTATGGGGAAGTTGAGTTAAATACCGAAATCTTTGGGACAAGAAACTAAACAAGTTAGTTTCATAATTAATATTGTCTTTAAGAAAGGACGTAGTGCTCCCAGAAGTGTGATTGTGCAGAGCCGACAATTAGGTCTAAAGTCAGCATGGAAGTGAAATAACAAGTCAGTTCTAGTTTTGGGAAATTGGCAGGAGTGAATGTGGCAGAGTAGGTATGAAATAAATCCCTGACTTTGTTGGAAACTTGTGGGCCATCATCATTTCAAGTATCCAGGAGCTGTGTAACCTTTCTGTTCTCTGAGCCAAATGATAAGTTTAAAGAAAGATACAGCCTTTAAATATTAAACATAAATATTTAAAGGCAACACTGTGCATTTTGCATTGCATAAATCCATCTGCAAACCAGTATTATCCAGGTCATCAGTGGTCAGATGTGAATTAACTGAGTCTGTTGATCCTCTTTATGTCAACTCTTTCTCATAGTCTAGCTCACTGGCAGTGTTTTCATGGACATAAATTGGACATCTTTTGGATTAGTGGACCAGTTAAACTAATCAGTTCATTACATGAGTCTAACCACTTGTTGGACTCAGTTTACCCAATTGTTAGTGGTATTTAGTTGGAGCTATTTATTATTATTTAATTGGTAAGCATGTTTGTCTAATAACGGATTTTGATCTTTTACAATAAAATTACTAATTTTTTCCTCTTTATGAATTTTCTTTTGCTGATACTAGCCTATTCCTAACACCAATTTCTCCCTATTTTCCAGCTCATATTAAATAAGTTTCCTTCAGTAGAGCATGCAGCTCTTACCATAAAGTCAAATAGGGCAGTCATTTTCAGGATCCTTATTTGCAGAAACTAATAATTTGTTTTAGTTAGTTTCCCCTTTTAAGATGCATGATGACTTTGAGAGAAGGGCATCTAGTATATGATATTGCTCCCAAATTAGTTAAGTGATTCTTTTTAGGAGTCATGATAATATCCATAGTAATTGTTACTAATGGTGGTGCAGACATGTTAAGTACCTGCTATGTGCCTGGTACAATGCTAAAAAACCATCATCTCATTTGGATCCTTATACTAACCCTGCATTGATCTGTAGTTGGTTCCGCTGGTTGGCTCTAAAACTTGCATGTAGGCAAGTTGCTTTCATCTTGTTTTGTGATGAAGGCTAGCCAGTCGCCTTATAAGTGGCCATGAGAAGATTGCTGAGCTCTGAAGCTCACTGATGGGGGGTGGAAAGAGACCTCAACATCTTAAGCGATGAGTGGCCCTTGTTGTCTAAGACACTGACTAAAAGTTGAATTCAGTCTTTGGTTTAAAAGAATCTTGTCTGATCATCATGAAGACCCAACCTGATTGGGGTTGATATCCGAATTCTACGTTAACATCTGACTACAGTGGCTGGATAATTTGCCTTCCTTTCCCTTCTCCCACCCATTCATTCCCCTCACCTCACTGAGCCCCACCCCACCACACTGTAATTTTTTTATTTTGAATTTTAGTATTTAAAAAAATAAAAGAAAGAAAATATAGTCTCAAGGTACTTAAGCTATAATATAGCGGCTAAGGATGTTGAGTGCAAAGTCAGGTTCAAATCACAGCTCTAGTATGTTGAACTGGTGAAACCTTGGGTAAGTGACTTAAGCTCTCTGTGCCACAGTTTCCTTATCTTTAAAACTCAGGGTAATAGTAGCATCTCCCTGGAAGGATTCTGGGAGATCAGTTTATGTATCACCAGTCACTAGTGCCTAGAAAGGCTCCTCGATGTACAAAAGGAACGGTGGCCCTTTTTAGAAGACATAAAGTTAGGTTAAAAAATAATGACTTTTGGTGCTGTGGGATTTGTGAGCTCAAGGACTTGTGCTACGAGAACAACAAACATGAGCCTGCTTATTTAATAGAACGTGGCTCAATGAGGGTCTGATATGCTTTCAGCTTGAGGATTGCTTCAGAATTTTAATTATTTGGAGGAGCTTCCCAGGGTAATAGAAGTTGCTTTATGGTTGCTTTCTCTTCATGTCAAACTGAATGGATAATTGTAACAAATGAGCATTCCTATGCCAAGATGTGACACAGCAAATGGATTTATGGATGATGATGATAATGATCATCATCAGCATGGCTAGGGTTCCAGTTTGATCAGTAACTACAAACTGCTTTCTTAAGATGAACTAGTCATTTAAATGAACATGGCATCTTTTCTTGAACAATGCTCAGGTTATTATTATTTTTTCTTCATAGAGATTGAAAACCCATTACTCAGCATTACCTCCTTTTCCCCGCCGCAGCTTCTGTCTGTTCAGACTGAGCTACTCCAGAAAGATTTATTGCTCTTCCTTGGTGTTCTTATTAGCATCCTTTACATAGCCTATTATGGCACTTACAATAATGCAAAATATAATTATCATTCTTATGATAACTGCTAATATTCATTGAGCATATACTGTGTGCCAGCTTTGCATTATCATCTCATTTAATACTCACAACCACCCTGTGAAGTAGGGACTTTTGGTTCCCCCATTTTCAAATGGTGAAGAGATTTAAGTTAGAGGGCCTAAGTAACTTACTAAAGTCACAGCTAGGATTTGAAACAGGTCTGATTGTGGAACCTGAAGGCACAGACATGACTCAAAGCTGCCTCTGTTTTACAACTTCCTGTTTATTTTCATCTTCCTCCTTTGTCAGTAAGCTCCCATGACTTTCTGACTTTATTTATCTCACATTCTAGCCTGGTATCTGGCATGGAGGAGGCATTGGAGCACTGGAAATAATAAATGAATGAGTTCAGTTGTCTGCAGAGTATATGCTGAAAAAATAGTACATAGCCTTTAAGAGCTTAAAAGTGAAGTAAAAGAATTTTGATGTAAACATTTTAAAACAAAGACCATTCCTCTGTGTCCCCAGAAAATTAAATATAATATTTAAAAAATGGCAAAGCCAGGTTAGAAGCATTCAGATGTGGAAGTTATACTGGACATCTGAGTTTTTGGGTTTTTTTTATTCTGCTCAGGCATAAAATAATTAAATTGTTCATGACAGCATATAATTGCATCATTATGTACACAACTTTGTTACTATAATTTGGATCATAAGAGAGCAAAGTGTCAAAATCTTTCTAATGGTATTTAATTTTGTTTTAGGTTTTCTAAACGAAGTGTTCAGTGTGTGCTTTGAATTTGTAAACTTTTGACATATCTTTACATTCTTTGCTGTTGCAAATTATTCATGTAAACTACAAAAATGATTCACTGTCCATTTTTCATAATTTGGAGTCAGGTGTTTATATGAACTTTAGATATTTCAATGTTGCAGACACTTACAGTTGCATACTTTTAATGTATCTTGTTTTTAAATTTATCTTATTTGGAGTTAATGCCATTAGTGATATAACCTGTAAAAATAATAACTCAATTTATTTAAGACCATTTCAATTTTTAAAATGTGCTAATTCTTCAGGGACCAGGTACTGGTTTACATTTCTCTGCAGATAACGATAGTTGAGCAAATTAATAATGTGAGCAAATTAATAATGTAAACAGATTTTGGAGAGAATATTTAATCAACTCAAGAGAAGGAACTTTTCAAGCAAGTTGCACCACTTTAGAACTATCCATTGACATTCAGAAGTTTGATGTGTTAATTACTAATCATTGTTTTGAATTCATTAAACTGGTCATTTAAATACCTTTATTTGGCCACATTCTATTAGTCTCACACAAATTCTAATGTCTTTTTCTTTTTTTTTGAATTGGAGTCTCACTCTGTCACCCAGGCTGGAGTGCAATGGCGTGCTCATGGCCACCACAGCCTCAACCTGCTGGGCTCAGGTGATCCTTCTGCCTCAGCCTTTCAAGTAGCTGGAACTACAGGCCTGCACCACTACGCCTGGCTAATTTTTTGATTTATTGTAGAGATGAGGTCTCATCAAGTTGCCCAGGCTGGTCTCGAACCTGTGAACTAAGACAATCTTCTCACCTTGGCCTCCCAAAGTGCTGAGATTATAGGCATGAGCCACTGCGCTCGTCCTCTAATGTCTTTTGACTGTAAAGATGATACATGTTGAATCCTTCTTTAGTAATCACTAGTGTTACTGCTTAATTTCCACTATCTTCATCATCTTGGACACACAGTAAAGCCTCCCTGGGCCTACACTTTTACCTCTGTCAGATGGGCCACTTCTAACCACTTTATAAGGTTTTTCTAAGACTTAAATTAAGTAAAGCATATGAATCACTTAGTGTAGTGCTCAGGAAATATTATAGGATGCTAATTATTAGTCCAAATTAATGTAATAATAAATTGTCATTTTGCCAGCATTGATTCAAAGTATTTCAATGTTGTAATTGCTTTCTTAGTTGGCCTATGAACTAAAAACAAGCTTCCATTATATAAATCAAAAATATTTGTTCTAACTCAAACTATTGAATTCATTTAATTTGGAAGTTTTATCTGCTATTTATATATCTCATTTAAATAGCCTATCTGAAGAATAATAGCCCATCTGGTCTCTTCGCAATAATATTAAAGATTATGTCCGGACTTGGTGGCTTAGCCTGTAATCCTAGCACTTTGGAAGGCTGAGGTGAGTGGATTGCCTGAGCCTGGGGATTTGAGATCAGCCCAGGCAACTTTGCAAGACCTCATCTCTACAGTAAATAAATAAATAAATTAGCCGGGTATGGTAGCGTGTGCCTATAGCTCTGGCTACTTGGAAGGCTGAGGGGGAAGAATGGTTGGAGCCCAGCAGATCGACACTGGGGTGGCCGTGAGTGTTCCACTGCACTCCAGCCTGGGTGACAGAGTGAGACTCCAACTCAAAAAAAAATAAAAATAAAAATAAAAAGTTATGGTATTTCTCATCTTACTAAATGGAAACTAGCCTTCTTCATTTTTTCTTAGAATCCAAGTAAAGATTTACATATTTCATAAAATTTGTTTAAACTAGTAGAGTTTTACAGTTTGAAGCGTTCTTCTGTTATAAGAATTGATAGGCATTTCTGTTAGAATGGTCTTATTAGTCCCCCCCCACATATCTACATGCTCCAGCTCACTTCTATTCCCCTCCCCCACATGTCCTCATCTTCTTTCTAGTCTCCAAATATGGAGTTCTCCTGCATTCTATCTTGAGCTCTCTGCTTTCCTTTTACATCCTTGCTCTGTGGTTTTATTGATTTGCATAGCTTTCTATTGATTATATTTTTGCATTTCAGTGATTCTTAGCCTTTTCTCCATGCCAACATATTTGAGGTGTAACTTCTTAATCTTACCTGCACAGTGGATCTTGTACTAATGATTCTCATCAGGGTTCCCTGTGAAAACTTGGGGTGGGGATTGCACAGCCTGTAAAAAGCCATAGCAGTGACCTTCTGCCTCAGCTTCCTGGGGGTGCCTCCCTCTCTTGCAATCTTGAACTTCAAGTGCAGCCTCTCGCTAGAGTACATTGAGACAAATATTCTCAACTACTTCCTGATAGCCCATAGGTATTTACATTAAAAATCAAGTTCACAATATTTAACCCTAATGAGCTCTGCCTCTGACGCCCTCATTTCTATTTTTGCAGATATTTTTCTGAATCATTTTGAAGTGACCGAATTGTTTTTAGGAAGAATAAAAGATGCATTTTAATTTTTGACTTGCCTTCTCTTTCTGATGATAAAAGTCAAATAATATTTGAAGGTACTAAGAAAGTCATCTGTAACTTCGTTACACAGAAATAGCTGCTGTTAGCATTTGAGTGTATAGCATACCTGACTTCTTTTTCCGTGTATTATGTCTCCCTAAGCACAATGATATTCTAGTATACAGAAATAGAAGTCTCACAGATATTTTGGCTTGCATCCTGGTATGGTATAAAGAGAGGCAACATAGCACAGTGGTCAAGGAGCACAATTGCTGGAGTCAAACAGACCCATATTTGAACCTGGGCTTTACTATTTTATTTACTCTCCCCATGGACTAGGCTGTTAATAAATTGCTCAAAGCCCCGGTACCAAATCAGTAATTGGAGGTATACCTTCACTGGCTTGTTAAGAAGCAGGTTCCTGCTGGCTAACAGGTGTTTTAGTTGGTGTTTTTGGTTTATGGTGCCTGGAACACAGTTTTTTTTTTAATTTTTAAAAATGTCAAAAATTTTTTTTTAAATTTTTTATTTTTTGAGTCAGAGTCTCACTGTGTTGCCCAGGCTGGAGTGCAGTGACATGCTTATGGCTACCACAGCCCTGACCTGCTGGCGTCAGGCGATCCTTCCACCTCAACCCTCCAAGTAGCTGGAACTACAGGCGTGTGCTACCATGCCCGGCTTATTTTTTGATATATTATAGAGACGAGGGTCTCATCAAGTTGCCCAGGCTGATCTCGAACCCCTGATCTCAGGCAATCCTCTTGCCTCGGCCTCCCAATGTACTGGGATTACAGACTTGAGCCACTGTGCCTGGCCAGTTTATATATAGATAGATGTATATATAATGACTTTCTATTAAAGAGTGAGTCATAGTCTCTGCTATTTCATCCCCAAATCTCACACAAACGTAGTGCTGGCATTAGGTGAATTCTCCAGGACCTACTTCTGTAGCCCACCTGCAGCTTTTCTTCCTCCTTATCTCTCTTCCTGGACTGCTTTCCCATCATTATGAAAATGCATGTACAACAGTGGTCCCATAAGATTATAATTGAGCTGAAGATTTCCTATCCACCTTAGTGAAGTCATAGCCATCAAAGAGTCATAGTGCAATTACTTTATTTTTAAATAAACATGTAGCCTAAGTATACAGTGTTTATAAAGTCTACAGCAGTGTACAGTCATGTCCTAGGCCTTCACATTCACTCACCACTCACTCACTGACTCACCAGAGCAACTACCAGTCTTGCAGGTTTCATTCATGGTAAGTATCCTATGCAGGTGTACCATTTCTATCTTTTATAGCGTATTTTTAATGTATCTTTTCTATGTTTAGATACATAAATGCTTGCCATTGTGTTACAATTGCCCATAGTATTCAGTGCAGTGATATGCAGTACAGGTTTGTAACCCAGGAGCAATAGGCTATGTCATATAACCTAGGTGTGTAGTAGGTGATTCCATCTTGGTTTGTGTAAGTGCACTCTATGATATTTGCACAATGAAAAATTGCCTTGTAGTGCATTTCCCAGGATGTATCTCTGTTAAGTGACGCATGATTGTATAGTGTATATATGTAAGTATGTGATCTTATGTTTGAATAGTTTTTGAAGTGCTTTCACCCATGCCACTTTTATAAGAACATCCTGAGGTAGATTGTCATCTTCACTTTGTTGAGGACAAAACTTAGGCTGACAGTGTGACTTGCTCACAGTTGCACAGCTATTGGGCAAAAAAGGCAGGAGTCGGATATTGCGTACAGACTAGGGCACCAATTCTCTAGTAAATGTTCACTGAGATGCAGATTTGTAGCATAAAGTTCCTAGGCAATCAAAGTAAGTTTGTTTCTCCTCAGAGATATTTTGTCTAAACGGGAATGTGTAGTTAGCAACATTGAAGAAGACAAATTCCAGAGGCCAGGCCTGGAATTTTCCCACTCTTTTTGTGTTGTGAAAAGGAATACAAAAGTAACTTGTGAAAGGGAATAATGCAGGCGCTTCATTTTCTGAATCTACTGAGTTACTTGGAGGAAAAGAGCTTGTTGGAATGAAGTCTTCTTAGGCCTGTAACGATTTATATGACCTGTGTGTACTATCCCTATAAAATGAGCTTTCTGGCAGGACTTAGTAAACACGTTTTCAACTAGACATAAAGATTTCATAAACCATGTTCTTAGTGAGATGTACTAGGGAAAAATCACAGCTCCCAGGACGTCATTAATTTTATATTAAGCTCAGAATTTAAAAGCAGCTAGGAAAGGCACATGTCCACAATCCATATTCACATTATTAAAGAATGGGGAATATGCAACTAGACATTAAAGTGATCAATGCAGTCCAAGAGACCAATAAAGTGATGTGGTTAAAGGCTATTGGTGTCACATCCAAAGACATAGTTCAGGTTGTCTCTACCTCTTACTACCTTAGCTAAATTACTAAACCACTCTGTGCTTCATTTTCTTCATCCATAGAAATGAGGATTATGACAGTATTTGCTTTAAAGGGTTATTGTGAAGTTGAACAGATTTCATATAATATCCTTGGCATAGTGCCTACCATATGTGGGAAGTACTCATCCTTTTTTTTTTCTGCCATTAGTTGATACCTTTTGATACTGTGCACAAACTAAGGTCACTTTTTGTTTATTTCTAGGCCTGAGTTTTTTGTGATTTTTGTGAATCAATCTTAAAACTCAATAACTGTGAAAATCAAGCCATTGGTTTAGATATGTGTCATGTTTGATGTCTCTCCATACCCCCATTATTGGAATTCCTGGGTATTTGCTTTTAGTAATTATACCTGTGGAATATAGGTATGATAAGGAAGAGACTCAAGTCTCTCAACAGGGACCCACCATGTAGTCAGTTACCATCCCAGAGGAGTTTAGGTCAGCTCTACCATGGACAGTCTCTTCCCAAGGCCTCTACTATGTTCTCAGGCTACCTATGTGGTGAAGAACACCTTACTCCATAGACTAGATGTCCTAACATGGCAATAATCTGAAAGAAACTTCAAGATTTTTGGTGAAGAGTATTTGTTGTTGCTCTCTTACTACATCTGCAGATGCACTTTCAGGAATATGAGAAGTCTAAGTTGAAATACATTACAGGGGAAATAATTTGGTTATTTCGCCATCCTTCCTATGCACATTTTCAGTGAGGGCACTATATTATACATAAAGCTTAAGTCAGATGGTGTTCCCATTTAAATCTTCATCTCTTTGCTTCAGGCTGGGCCTGCTACTGGCAACTGTGAGAGTGATATTGTATCAGCAGTGTTCTCATCTTGCTCCCTGATAAACATAAGGGTGGGTATCTTGTCATTTTTTATTACTATATTAGATGAAACCATTTCTCTGTCTAGTGTCCATCTATCATCAAATATTTATCTAGGGTGTCTCAAGTACTCTAAACTATAACACTGATTTATGGTTATTTGAAATTTCTTTTAGGACTGCTGACAGATTACAAAGATTGCTTGACATATCTGTCCAAAGAAAATCACTGAACCAAAAGAATTAGTTGATGTCTTGTTTGAAATGGAATTTGTATATTATCACATTTGAAGTCAATTCCTACTAAAGTAATTCCTACATGGCTTGTATGGATTAAGTGTTGAAGTTTGAATTTGAACCCTGAATTTCAAAATAAAAACATTATTTGGGCAGGAGTAATTATATTACTATAATTAATCAACCTTCTACTTTGGGCTAAGTTGGAGTGGCTTGTGACAAACCAATGTTTCTGTGAAAACAATAAAATACTACATATAAACAAAATCTCAAACATACCTAATTTGAAGACATCAAAGAACTGCCAAGAAAATCAAGACAATTAGAAAGGAGAGAACTATAGAGTGGTGAACCAGCAGTCCACAAACTGCTTTTCCCTTTAGAGAACTTGCCAGGTTTTGGTTTGGATGAACACTGAGAAACCAGGCAAAAGATCATATCTTAAAGTCAGACTGAAAGGACAACACTGAAGTTTTGGGTTGCCAAGGTGACCAGAATTCAGGGGGACCAAGATCTCAGAGAGATTACTGGGATATTGGCCTTTTTTAGTTTTTTTTTTTTTTTTTTTTTTTTTTTAGCGACAGTATCTCACTCTGTTGCCTAGACTGGAGTGCAATAGCATGGTCACAACTAATTGTAACCTCACTGTAACCTCTCATTCCTGGGCTCAAGTGACCCTCCCACCTCAGTCTCCTGAGTAGCTGGGACTATGGGCATGAGCCATCATACTCAGCTAACTTTTTTTATAGAGATGGGATCTCACTATGTTACCTGCCTAGTCTGAACTCCTGGCCCCAAGCGACCCTCATATCTCGGCCTCTCAAAGCACCAGGATTACAGGCATGAGCCATCATGAAAGTTTTTGATAGTTTCCCAGTGCTGAAAATAAAATAGGTGAAATTGGGTGATTTTTATTTGACAGGGGCCACTAGACAACACCACAGGCCTTCAGTCTACACCCAAGGATTGTGGACAAACCAGAGGCAGACTGAATCTTTCAAAATACCAACCAGCTTTGAGTCAACTCAATCCTGAATTATATACATATAACCTGCCCCATTTCAGACTGCCTACCAGAGACTAAGATAAACCTTTTTTAGTGAGATATACCATCATCCAGAGTCTCTATAATTTTTCATACGTAGCATCTGTATTTCAACTTAAAGTCACTGGACACATCAAAAAATAGGAACAAGATCCAGGCACGGTAACTCCAGTATTTTGGGAGGCCGAGGTGAGAGAATTGCTTGAGCCTAGAAGTTTGAGACCAACCTAGCCAGACCTTATTTGTACAAAAAAAAAAAAAAATTAAAAAGTAGCCAGGGAGCCGGGCTCGGTGGCTCAGCCTGTAATCCTGCGCTTTGGGAGGCTGAGGTGAGTGGATTGCCTGAGCCCGCG
>CAUYQG010208389.1:0-45165 GCA_963574415.1 Tarsius wallacei
GGTATCTATCTGAGGATGGGGAGACACCTCTTATCAACAAGGGTACCTGAACGAAATATTTTTGTATGCCTAACCCCTAACTGTACCCCACAATAACATAATAAAATAAAATAAAATAAAAAAAAAAAAAAAAAAAAAGAACCTCTTTGAGTGTCCTATGTATTTATTGAGTACTTTGGAGGGATCAGGTTGCCTCGTAAAAGGTTCACCTTGTCCAGAAGTTTACGGATGTTTTATGTTAGCAAAAAATTGTTTGTGAGCTAGATAGTGCTGTGGGGTTCTACGCTGTTGGTGTGTTTCTGCCATTTTATTCTTAAACTGAGCTCAAAAAACAAATGCTGTGGTCTAGGTCTTGATCACCTTAGTCCATCCCCTTCTTCCTGTGCAATTTGAAACCTGAGATTAGTTCAAGCAACCTTGATGACTGCTAACCTTTGTCTCTAATCCTGGAGAGAGAAGGAGGATTTCTCTATAATTAAGTGTTGAGATGGTCCCCTTCTCTCCTCGCCTCACAAGCAGAATCAAAGGGTTGATGTTTCAGGCACAGGTCCAATCCTCTTCAATTTCTCCCTCTGAACAAAAAAAAAAAGCCAAGGAAGAATGAGTGACTAGACTTTGTAACTGCTCATTATGAGGCCATCTATTATGCTTTTTATTATGCAGTATGTTAATAAGCCAAGATATTATGGCAGAGGGTCCATAACTAATCGACCATTATAAATACAAGTAATGGCAGTGGTACTAGTATATTCTATGGATCTAATGTGCTGCTTGCAAAGTGTGACATTTTAAATAAACTTTATTCTTGAGGCATTTAAAAAAAATAAAGGCAGTAATGAAATATAGAGCACAACATTGGTTGACACAGCAATTTCTGCCTCCCAAGACTCTGCTGAATAACCAGAGCTTAAATCTTCATCTTGAAATATACAACTCTTCTATGGTTTTAAGTGAGTTGTAAAACTTTTATGGAGTGTGCCCTAACTTTATTTAAAAAATATTTTCCATTTTTATAGCAAAGGTGACCCAGAGTACCTTGTGAATAATGGAACAACATATTTAAGCTATTAAATTCACCTCTCTGGACAATACAGAAACCTTCTTGGTACTTATATCTCTCCTGAAAGGAAGTGGGGGCAGGGATGAATCTTGAACTGACTGTTTACCCAAAACTTACTGATTTTAACTCTTGATAACCAAGTTTTACATCAAATGGATTCACTTAACATTTCTTCCACCCTGTTGAAACAAGGATTCCAAAGTTAAAGCCAGCTATTATAGAAACATGGGGAAAGTCAAATCTTTGTATAGCTGAGTGTTGAAATTGTGAGTAATTTATACCCCCAATACCTGGTTTATGTAATTATTAGTTTTTGGACATACAACTCCAAAAACTGGCGTAGGCCTGTGGGATGAGTTCATCCTATATATGGAGAACTAAATTTAAGTCCAAAATCTAATTAAGACACTCAAGTGCTTTTTATTTGTTGCCAAATTTCATCACTGAGATGCAATTCTCTGATTACATCAAGCTCCTGTACATTTCTCAACAAAGCACAAGCAACTCCTTTTCTTTCTTTGTTTCTTCTTTTTAACCTTGTGTACTTTAAAAATAGTTGTAGTCTATTAACTATATATGTTTTAAATTGTATGTGATATATACATACACACACACACACATTCAGTTTGGCCTTTACCTTAACATGATGAAGTCTGATTTGGATACAATGATAATTAATAGTGTTTTGAAAATGAGAAAGTAACTGACTCATCTATGTCTATCTTCTCTTTCCCACAGAAGTCACATAGAATAACTAGATTGTATCATAACCAATGAAAATGATTCAGTAAACCCTTGTATGTGGTGTCACATTATGTATTATCTAAAGGATACTAGTTTTAGTCTCTGAGTCAAAGTCCTGTTTTCTGCAAAGTCCCAAGAAATATCTACTTCCAAAAATATTTGGTAAGAATGCACTTGTTTACAGAATTCAGAGAATTTGTTGAGACAGTTTGGATGGTGCAGCTATCCTCTATTCCAATATTTATAGAGGCAGTGAACCTGGCACTGTCTCACTGTCTTTTTTTCTCACTGGGACTCCACCGAGTTCGAGGGAACATGAGCTTCTTTATTCGTGCGCAATGGCTCCTCCTTTCTCTTCTCTCCTCTTCTCTTCTTTCTTGACTCCTAGCCCCAACGTCTTTCTTTCTTCTTCTTCTTCTCTTTTTTGTAAAGATGTGGGGTATAAGACAGAATTACATGAGACATTTATGTGCGGGTGAAACTTGGGTCCCCAACTGGTTTAGGGTCAGGTATCCTTAGTGATACTATGTGCCTCCCTCTTACCCCTCACCACTGGCATTATCCTGCTACTGCCAATCCTTCTCTTATAGTATTGTGATAAATGTTCAGGACCCACTTATAAGTGAGAACATGTGGTACTCAGTTCTTTGTTCCTGTGATAGATCACTGAGTATAATGGACTCTAAATCTATCCAAGTTGCTGTGAAGTCCATGATTTTCTTCTTCTTTATGGCTGCATAATATTCCATCATGTATATGAACCACATTTTTAAATCCAGTTCAGTTTTGATGGGCAGCACAGTTGGATCCATGTTTTTGCCATTGTGAATAGTGCTGCAATAAACATGTGTGCAAGTATCTTTTTTGTAGAATGATTTGAGTTCTTCTGGGTGTGTTCGCAGCAAGTATCATTTTTTGTAGAATGATTTGAGTTCCTCGGTATATTCCCAAAAGTGGAATTGTTGGATCATATGGAAAGTCAATTTCTAGTTTTTAAAAAAATTGCCACATTGTTTTCCATAGAGGTTGAACTAGTTTGCACTTCTGCCAACAGTGTAGAAGTGTTCCCTTTTCTTCACATCCTTGTCAGCATCTGTTGTTATTTTGTTGATGATGGCCATTTGTACTAGAGTTAGGTGGTATCTCAGTGTGGTTTTGATTTGCATTTCTCCGATGATGAGTGAGGCTGAGCACTTTTTCATGTGTCTCTTGGCTGTCTGTTGTCTTTTGAAAAGTTTCTATTCATGTCTTTTGCCCATTTTTTAATTGGGGTTTTTTTTTTTTCTTTCAGATTGAGCTCTTTTTAGATCCTGGATGTTAGGCCTTTGTCAGATACACAGTTAACAATTTTCCCCCCCATTCTGTGGGTTGTCTTTCCACTCTCTTGATGGTTTCTTTGCTGTGAAAAAGCTTTTCAGTTTGATGAGGCCCCACTTGTCTATCTTATCTTTTATGGTATATGCTTTTGGGGTTATGATCAGGAATTGGTTGCCTCTTCCAATATACATAAGGGTGTCTCCTGCATCCTCTAAAATTCTTATCATTTGAGGTTTTACATTGGATCCATTTATAGTTGATCTTTCTGTGCAGTGATAGGTGTTCTGTTTCATTTTTCTGTATGCTGTCAGCCAGTTTTCCCAGCACCATTTGCTGAAAAAGGTCTCCTCTTCCCAGTGGT
The DNA here is from genome assembly GCA_963574415.1 of Tarsius wallacei. Classification (NCBI taxonomy): domain Eukaryota; kingdom Metazoa; phylum Chordata; class Mammalia; order Primates; family Tarsiidae; genus Tarsius; species Tarsius wallacei. Next base: position 3,483 of record CAUYQG010208389.1, read on the forward strand.
TGTTGGTGGAGGTTTTGTCAAAGATGAGTTAGTGGAGAGATTGAGTTTTTGCTTCTGGAATCTAAAGGAAGGGCCCAAGACAGGGTTGACCAAATGGGTGTAGAAGAGCAGACTGGAAGGCTGGTGTGTCGTCTGTGTCGGGCATCTGTGGGGGAAGTGTACTGCTTTGTCTCTGGTTGGAAAGAAGGTAGGGAGTGGAGACAGATACCCTTTACTTCAGGTCGTGTTGGGTGAACAGTGAGTCCAAACTAGGTAAAGTTTTAGTGGGAGGGGGATAAAGGACATTATCTCTCTTTTGTCAATGGACCCTTCCATTCTTATCATACTCACCAGAGGAGGAGATAGAAAGATCAGAAGAGAGTGGGAAAGAGATGGTAAAAAAAAAAAGAGACAAGTCTGTGTGATATAAAAGAAGGCAGGGGAGAGAAGAGAGGGTGAAACTGGAGAAACACCAGGATCCAAGCTGGAGGAGGGAGTCAGGGAGCAGGATAGACTGAGAAGGGCAGGAGGCCTCACAGTGGATGGGGAGAAGAGATGTTCAGAAGCCTTATTCCTGAGCCACTTTCTTTAGGCATTGCCTGTCATTCACACTGTCCATTATTCACACTGCTTACTCTAACACCTTCATCACAATCTGAAAACGATCAAACCATAATGTTGCTTTAAAAATGATTGAAAAGGCTCTTTAATATATGGGCAGCCAACAGACACATGAAAAAGTGCTCAGCCTCACTTATCATCAGAGAAATGCAAATCAAAACCACATGGAGATACCACCTAACCCCAGCAGGTATGGCCATCATTAATAAAATAAACAACAACAGATGCTGGCGAGGATGTGGAGAAAAAGGAATGCTTCTACACTGCTGGTGGGAGTGCAAACTAGTGCAACCTCTTTGGAAGACAATGTGGTGATTTCTGAAAGAACTAGAAATTCACCTTCCATATGACCCAGCAACCCCCCTATTGGGAATATACCTGGAGAAACTCAAGTCATTCTGCCAAAAAGATACCTGCACACGCATGTTTGTTGCAGCTCTATTCACAATAGCAAAAACATGAAACCAACCATGCTGTCCATCAAAGTTGAACTGGATAAAAAAAAAGTGGTACACATACACAATGGAATATTATGCAGCCGTAAATAAGGACAAATGTATGGACTTTGCAGCAACTTGGATGGATTTAGAGTTGATCATACTAATTGATCTATCACAGAAACAAAGAACAGAGTACCATATGTTCTCATTCATAAGCGAACCTTGAACAATTATCATAATACTATAAGAAATGGATTGGCAGTTGACAGAAACTGCCAGGGGAGGGAGGGGCATACCTTCAACAAAGGTACCTGCATAATGAGCATTTGTATACATAACCCTGAATTGTACCCCACATCTTTAAAATAAAGAAAAAAAAAGAGAAAAAAAGAAAAACCTCTTGAATGAGAGCCTGTATAGATTACTTCTCAACAAGTTTTATCCTCCACAGTAGAAGGAAATACAATTCTCTAACACACACAGAAATTCAATCTTAATATCATATGAATAAGATGCATAATTTATTTTACAAATATCCTCATAGCTTTCAATTAATACAAACATCAGGATAGTTTTTTAAAAGACTATGTCAAAGGGCTAGCGGGAAGGAGCTTTTTGGAGAGATAGATCTGTATGTAACCTGAAGGTAGTTATAGATGTATTAAAATTCATAGACCTATACATCAAAAGAAAAAAAAATCAAATTCACTGTATTATATATTTTTAAATAAATAAAATAAAACATTTTTCTGCCACAATAAAAGCCCAAAGTCTCTTTCTCTCTGTATTGAACATAAAGCTAAGGTGGCTGTTGAGTAGAGACTACATTTACTTGAAAGGCCAGACTTGCTGTATTAAAACATTAGTGTATTAAACCACACTTGTTAAATAAGACTTGTTAAATACTAACAAGTCCCTAAAAGTCACTTTCCTTGAGGAGCAAGAGTCATCAAAGTGTTCTAATGGACTAAAATTCAGGTCCGTGTTCTCCTGATTTTGCTTCTCACTTTCTTTGAGTGTCAGGAGTCCTCTTTTGCAAAGCGGAGTTAGTGCCTTCCCTTTCCTAAAAACGTTGGTGTGAGGACTCCTTAGCTGAAGCCCCAGGGAGAGAACTCTGTAAAGTGCACCATGCAAGACAAGTGTGGGCACTGTGATGGCCAGCTCCGTGTACCCTCAAGCCAGAGGGTTGGGCTGGCATCTCTGCTTCTACGCTGCAAAAGAAACAGAAAAGGAGACATTGGTCTTCTCATAGTTCCCTACTTCTTCCCACATGCAGTTTCAAATAGCCCATTGTTCATCCTCCCTGATACCCCAGGAAGAAGGACAGATGCAACACGGAAGGACACCCAGAATGAAAACCTCCAGGCACAGGGCCGAAATTCACAGGGAGTGCACCGGAATTGTTTGTTCACAGCTGGCAACCATTCTGGCCGGCTGGTGTCCGAGTTTCACCGCTGTTCAGAAAATTAAATGCAATCCTTGTGGACCAGAGACCAGTGAGATAAGTGGGGCAGTTTAATGTAGGACTTCCAAAGCTCTGTTGGTCCGTTTTTCTTTTTCCAATTTTTTGATAGAGACATGATTAGATAGAGGAAAGTATCTCTCTACTCTAGGGAAAGCATTAGCGCAATGGAAAATGGAAACAGATGCGTGGCCTCAGAGAAAGCAGAGAAGGTGAGGATAGACATAAAGGGGGCAGCTGCTACTTGGCTGTAGACCAGGGGTTCTCAGCCTTTATTGCACCATTGACTCCTCTGGCAGTCTGGTGAAGCCTATGGATCCCTTCTCAAGATGGTGCTTTAGAATAAATAGCACACATAGGATTACAAAAGGAACCATTTATATCAAAATACTACAGGGGTTAAGAATAATTGTTTCTGTGCAGTGATTTGGGTCTTGCACTACTAAATATTTTGATTTTCCAAGAGAAGCCAAGAACTCTAATTTTTGAAAGAAGTTTCCTGATTTTTAAGTGTTAACACGAAGTCTTTAAATGCTGAGCCAGTCTAACTAAGCACGTTATCTGGGTTGGTTTGGCTGCTGGTCTAATATTGAAACTCCATTTTAAGTTTCCAGGAGACTCTTAGTAAACAGGGAAGCGTGACAATCCCATATGGTGTCAACAGACAAGACTGGGGACAGTGTTATGGCCAAAGCAGGGAAAGCCAAACACATGGCTGTCTGTTCATTGGAAGAGGACAAAAACACGGCAGTGAAGAAACACACATCCTATGTGCTTGGATTCAAATTCTTCACGAGGCTGGTCATTGTTTTCCTTCCTTTGTGATTTTAATTTTAATATCTCACCTTCCACTATGCTTTCTCATGGAGATATTTAGACAGATTTATTAAAGTTTGACTTTGGAATTTGTTTTTAAATTTGCTTTTAACACTTTGTTTCTACTAACTCTTAGAAAATGGCTTTTTCACCTTTGTGGGAAAGAGTTATGATATCGGTGTAGACAATATCATACATGGGAAGACATCAAGGAAAATCAGAGAGAATATCCCTGTTTTAATGATAATTTCTTAAATTATTAATCCGTATGAAGCATTTTTACTGTTCTGAGCATAATTGAAATTAGGTTAGACCAGATAATTACCATTTCAAATAGTTAGAAAATACATTGATCTCTCAAAAACAACATGGCATCCGTATATATTGACAAATGGAACCCTGCATTCCATAAATGGAAGCTGTTCCATAAGGTCAGTAAGTTTTTTTTTTTTAATGGAATCAATGAAGTATTTAGGGATGACTTTTTCTAGATAATGGCTTCTAAATTTTTTGAACATTAAGTGTAATAAAGAAGTATATTTTGCACCATGACTTTGTGTGTGTGTGTGTGTGTGTGTGCGCGCCAAAAAAATGTATACACATTTTAAGCGATACTATCTATGTATTACTTTTCAAAGTTGAATTAAATTATGGTGGCAATGTGTAGTATGATGTTTGCTCAACCGTGCTTCCACCATTTTCTTTGACTGTCCTGCCTGTCACATGGTGACCCTAGCATTCATTTGATTAACGTCATCTTTTGAGCGAATGTCATACTTACTTAAGATGTGCATGTATTTTTGTCACCCCCTGTATATGTGAGGGGGGAAACAGCCCCAAAAACATAATTATTTTTTGGAGGGCAGGTCTCTTGTAGTATAGGCTTCCCCCACTAGCTAAGTGTTCTAGGAACCCATCGGCATCAGTGTACCAGCTAGCGTTGTTGTGAAAGGCTGGGTTTGGCCTCAGTGAATTCTTTTAGGGATTCTTTCAATGTGTTTGCCCATGCCATGATGGGTGATTTACGAGCACGTATGCCCCACACCACTCTGAGTACTCAGCAGTTTTTGACCAAAAACACGTGATCTCTTTGCCCCATCCTCCCTATTCACCCAATCTCACTCCAAGTGACTTTTTTGTTTCCCCAAATGAAAAAAAGTCCTCAAAGGAAAATGTTTTTCCACGTGGAAGTGGTGAAACAAAAAACAGTAGAAGCACTAAAAGGCATCAAAATCGATGAGTTCGAAAACTGTTTTGAGCAGTGGAAAAGCATCCTGATGGTTGTGTTGCATCAAAGTAGAGTACTTTGAAGGTGACTAAAGTTTAAACATGTAAGAATAAATACATACCTTTTTATAAATAAATTTCAGGGTTGTTTTAGCTCCCCCCTCATGTAAAACATAAGTTCATGAAACTATGCATGCTCTTACTGAGACATGTTTTCTACTTTATTGTACTGTGTTCTGCCTTATTTAAAAATGGAGGCCTGAATTCACTAAATGAACTTCCAAACCCAATCACTGATGTCACTGATCTGCACTTTGATGAACCATGCTATGATGAAACCACCGAGCCTCATCACCCCAGGCACAGGCCTCCTCCATCCCCGGGTTCTCCCCAAAATCTCCAGAGTCCAGAGAGTCTAGACAAGGTGACCTTTCCTCCTCCTGACTTGTGCAAAGGAGGTCCTGTTAGCTTGCATTCCCTTGATTCCTCAATTTACTCAATCACTTATTCTTTCCCTTTTTATTGTCATTCATTTATTCATGAAAACATTCATTGAACATTTAGTATGTGGCAGCCACAGTTGTTACATCTAGGACTACAAGCATAAAAACAGATGACTATAACGTCACACATTAAGAACTGAGCCAGTTTTGCACAGGAAACGGAGTCACAGAGGAGTGGCACATGGTGGTGGTGACCTTGAAAAGATAAGAATGATCTGGGTGAAGTTTTTATGTACATCATCTCTTGCAAACATCTCTGGCATCCTCCAGAATGGCTGCTTCCGTAGGAAGTGGATCCAGAAACCAGTGGCCTGGATGCCGGGAGGTGGTGGGGGAAGGGAGTCTGTGATGACTGGGTGTGCTGAAGTCTTATGGAGAATAGTGGGGGTGGGGTTGGGAGGTGCGACTAGGTCATGGGATTGCTGTTGGGGGTGGGGGGATTTGGAGGGCTCTCAGACCAGTGCTGTTTCCCCAAACAGAGTTGACATTGCCAAAGTTTGTGGTTTTCATGTTGAGAGAGGATCTCATCTTTCATCACAATGCTTCATAAGAATTAATTACTGCAAACAGCAAAGACTTAACCCAAAGCTTGGATTACAGGACTTCCACTTCTCATGAAAAGCCTTTTCTCTCCCTGAAAGTTCAAATTAGATTACAGAATGTCGGAGTTGGGAAGAAGCTAAGTAACGGTCATCCAATTACTTCTGTTTACAGTGAAGACACCTGAAGCTGGTGACCTGCCAAGTCCACTTCCTGATCAGTGGGAGAGCAGGGCCTAGAAGCTGGTCTGCATCTGGCACGGCCTGGGATGGGGAGTTTCTGGGGTAAGGAGGACAGGGCGAGGGTAGGAGCATGGGGTAGCCTGTGAGGGACCTCTCTTTCTGTCTCTACTTGCCTTTTGCTGCTTCCAATGCAGGTCAGAGGGAGCCGCCCTAAACAAGCAGGTTACTCTGTGGGTAGCTGATGCTTCTTGTTTAGAGGGTTTAGTCAAAGTTGCCCGGTTACTGCAGTGTTTCATGGAGTCTCCCTTGCTCAAGTAGCAAACATTTGGGTTGGCAGGGGCTTTTGAGAATTGCTTTAGTGGTCTCTTGAGCTCTCTTCAGCCCTGGATCCCCTCCTCCCAGAGCCTTGTGGGGCAGGGGGGCTGCTTAGGATCAAACACATGTAACGTGTTAGACCTCTCTTTTCTTCCTTTGGTAGACTAAAATACAGTCTTAGAACTTTAATGTGCATTTAAAAAATCACCCAAGAAACTTGTTAAAAATGCAAATTTCAGGACAAATTCTAAGGGGGGGGGGCAGAAAGCTGCATTTTAAAGTTCTTCCTAAGGAATGCTAATATAGGTATCTTTTGGAACACATTTTGAAAAACATAGGACTTAGAGCATATTGGGTTTAAGACAAAGACCTGGGATCTCCGGGAGGGTGTTTTTTCTCTTGACTACAACTTAGTTAAGGACCAAAAAGGCTTCTTTCAACTAAACCACTAAGGCCACTTAGAATAGCCTCTTTTCCCCCAAACTGACAAGAGATTTCCACAAACTGACCTGTGAAGGACTGGGATGTGAACCGCACTGGAAAAGACAATATTAGATGTCATTTAATTTAATTAGCTAAAGGGCCCCAACTCCTGGGAAAAACCAGATTAATCTAAGTGGCAGTTTCCACAGTGGCCACAAGGTGGCAACCTTCTGCATCAATTTGAAGAGCTCAGTGAGTTACCATGGGCTTCAGCTAATTTTCAACATTAAACATTATTAGTTTTAAAAGTGAGCGTTAATTTTATAAGGATGCAAGGAGAAATGGCTTTACAGAAGAGACTTCAAACTTGCATTTCAGTCAAATATTGACATGCTCTAGATCGAGGAAGTTAGTGAGATTTCCTCATCAGACCCCAGAGAAAAAGATAAAAATCTGTTTGAGAAAAAAACCAGTCTTTGTCAAATGAAAAATGTCACTCAAAGAAAGTATTTTTTAAAAGCATTCTGAAAAGTTGGCTTTTTGGAGAACTAGCAGATGCAATTTTGTCATTAGAAAATATTTAAAAAAAGCATCATCTGGTAAAACTTTCCTTTTATCGTTGCATAGTCAGAATTAGAAAATTTTTTTAAAAAGGGGAGGGAACTCTGGATAAATGTAATAACACCAAGGCAGTTGTGAACCAAAAATGACAGCAGAGCTGCGGCTTGACTGGTGCACACTGGAGCCTTTTTCTCCAGCAACGCCCTATGCTTTAGGTGTCAAACTCGTTGCCCTGGAGCGCGAAGGCCAGCAGGCCTGCGGACAAGAAAAGCCAAGTGCAGGAAACCTTGAAGACTCATGACCAGCAGAATTTCAAGCCAAGCAGCACAGCGTGGAGCCTCTGGGAGGCCAAACCACTGGCAAGTTCACCGTGGGCCTGTGACCTCAAGGACAGAGCAGCCAGTTGTTGGAGTTTATGGTGAAGCCAAGGGCACCATTCCACAAGGATAGGTTGCAAAATGTAGCGAAGGCCTCAGACCAGCAGAGTGCTGGGACCCTTTTGCTGGTAACTTAGTGGACTTTGGGCCATATGTGTACACATCTGTGCACACTTAGTGCAGAGAGCAACCTCTAGCCAGAGCCTCACGTTGAGGATGCCCCATGACTCATTCGAACGCAGGAACGATGTGCAGAGGGAGGTCAGTAGAAGGAGGTGTGGAGGAATAAAATCCACATCCTCATTTTCCAAGAGCACATTGGCCTCATATCCTACCTCTCATTTCAGCTTCATATGGAAGAAGAAAGCCTGGAAGACAAAAGGGCACCATTGAAGGAGGCAAAGGGCCACCAAGACATCAAAGGTGGTGAGAAAGTATGATAGCCTTTGTAGTTGAGGTCTTCCTCCTTTCCTTCTTCATGGTCTCTCCCATCATGCTCTTTGTCAGGATAGAGTATGGTGGGAGGGGAAAGTTCTTGTGACAAAAAAGAGGAGTTACAAGAGACCTGAGGGGATCTGGTTTCTTAGAAATATAGAGACAGTGGGAGAGATTTCTGAGATGTTTCTCTTTTTTCTTCTTCTCTTATACTCACAAAACAGCATCCAGGATTGTAAATTCCTGGGACATTACCCTTGGTGCTTAAGCTGCTTCTTTCTTGAACTATGCCTCCAGCTCTCAAAAAGTAGAACAGTGTTTTGCCTGGGCAAAGGCCTCGAGATCCCCGTTGTTTTGAGGGACAGTTGTCCTTTGGTTGTTCTCAGTCCAGGCCAGCTCACTGCAGGGAAAAATCAGATGTGAGCTTATAGAGGGAGCAGCACTGACGGTCCTTATTCAAGAACAAGCATCTCTCTAGAACCGTAACCCATGAGAACCTTCTCTGTGCTGCTAGGTTGTTGGAGGAGCCACTTATATGGCAGAGGAGAGGGAATACTTCATAGATCACACCTTTGACAAGACCCTTTTCCCATTGCTGTGACTCCAGGGAGGTGGGCTGCCCAAAGCTGGTCACACAGAAAGAGCTCAAATCTGCCGACCACCATGAGACTGCCAGACTGTGTGTAATATAAAATTCAGCAGGTCATATAAAAGCAAACAGTCTATTTAATGAGCCTCTAAATTAAAACCACATCCCACACTGTGTGTCATAAATGCCTTACTTCTGGGGCATGTGTCTCACTAACCTAGGCCCACTGACGTACACACATGCAGTCAATGCTTAGAGCCAGGAATGCAGAAATGTCAAGCTCATTAGTTTTAAGAAGAAACCTTTTGGGGTGTGTGTGTGTGTGTGTGTGTGAGTGTGTGTGTGTATGTGTGTGTGTGTGTGTGTGTTTACCTTGCATGGTAGAATTTATGTTTGAAGATGAGATTTCTAATCCATAGCAAGGAGTTGGTGCTCAGGGTGATTTTCTGAAGAGTAGAAGTGGGTTTGCATGGATATATCTGTTCTCTCCCATTTGGTCCGGCATAACAGTCAGCACCATGCAGGTGGTCAGTCCTGCCTGAGGAAAGCAAGGAAGGCTTGCCCAGGTGTTGGATTTCTGACCTGAGCTGCTTTACCTGTTCACCCAGCCCTCATTCCACATAACACTCTTACTTGCAAGAGAGTCCATGGGGAATACATTTTGCCTTCACTGAGACATCATTGTAAGTCTGAATTGTTCAACTTTAAAGTAAGTGATACAGACAATTTCTCTCCAAATACTTAGGGATATTAAACTAAATGTTTAGTTTAAGCTAATAATAAACTAAATGCACTGTTCTTGGATCAAAGCAGTATTTTTTAAACTGAGTTTCTTATAATTAGTTTTTTTTTTTTTAATGATTTCTTTAAAAAAAATGTTTCCTTTGAAGCAGATGCTGTGTTGACTGGTAGTCAAATTTTCAGAATCTTAGACATTTTAATATCACTTTAGATAATTAGCTACATTGTTTGAATTTCCAACTACTGTGATTTGAGTTCCATCTGGCTGCCATGTAGATATTAGCCCCATAGGAAGCTTGCTGAATGGCCAATATGGTGAATGCCTTGACAAGGCCCCAGAATTGCAGTATATATTATATTCCTTGCTGTCGGGAGAGTGGCTATATAACTTCTTGTCCAACTGGGACACTTTTGAGACTAAAAAGAGGCACTATTAATAACAATACCTCAGAAAACAAGGGTAAACTAGCCCTCTTTATCTATAAGGCAAAGCTTTTTCTTCAAAGTTACTTCACAGAAAGGAAGGAGACATAGATCTAAAAATAGATACAGATATAAATGGAAACATTATTGAAGTCCTCATAGAGTTTCTCATATTCTAGGTCATTCCAAGTTACTTTTTTTTAAAGCACTATTTAGAAAAAAGACATTCCTTGAAATGATTCAATCACTGCTAGTTTTGCATTTTTATAGAGAGCAACTAATGAAGATGAGTTTTACAAAGAAGACAGAAATTTGACACAGATTTAGCAATTATTTCTTAGGATAGTTCTTCAAACTTTCAAATTTGGATTTTTCTAGCACAAAAGTAAAAAGGAAAGTGTTATGTTGTCAGTTTGTAGGATGAATGGAAACTCCTGCTGTTATGAAAGTTTGTGATTTAAAAGAAATTTTTCAGAGACATCATCATACATGATTTCAAGAAGTGCTGTATGTTTAACAACTGAAGAGTAAAGACATGCTCTGGACAACTTGGTGAAAGATCAAAATTGGCCATTGTGATGAAAGAGACAATGAAGATGAAAAGCATATTTGGAAAGTGAACAAAATCATTCTGAAATATGAGAGTGGTAAAATATTCTAAATTAAGCATCATTTTATGTAACACATGGCTTTTAATAACAATATATAGTTTAATGAACAGATTAAATATTATGAGTAGACACTGAATATGTCATTCATATTTCTAAAAGCTTATATATTCAAATTGGCCCCAAATATTTTCCTTTGGATGTTCTTATGGGAAATCACTTTGTATTGGAGTCATCTTAATATTCGAGTATATACTGTAATCACCAAGTTTCTGTTCTGTGTAGGTTTGTGGCAGGAGGCTCCTGGTGTTAAGACTGGGAGAATAAGAGGTGCCCTAACTTCCTGTCTGGGTAAGAAATTCATCAGGACCCCAAATGATAGAAGAGGGCCTTAAGTCTGAGAGTCATGTCTTACTTAACCCAAACCCGGCTGCTGTCGTTCAAAATACCAGCACACACAGGGAAGAGATTATAAATAGGAGCAGATCCTACAGCTTAGAAGATGACAACCAGGGTCATTGCACGGCCCAGGCCCTTTTCATCCCACTGACCTAAGAAGCCTTTGGGCATAGACCCAAGACCTAACCTAGTTTGATATTAACGTGGCCTAAGGTACATTTATTAAGTGTGAGCCACTGGGTGTACCTGGGTTGCCCCCGCCTCTTCTGACCTCTCAGGAGCTCAGCATCTGGTTGCACTAACCAGCTCTCAACTTTAGGTCAGTTCCTTCAACTTTCTGAGGGAGTTAGATGAGTTTCTTTTTAGAGCAGACTACCCTTTATCTGTTAGAATAAAAATAAAAGGAGAGCAAAAGGTTAAAATAAAATAAATGGCACAGAAAGTAAATACCTCAGAATTAAAAGAACCGACAAGTATGGGCTGGAATGGTTAGGGAATTCCTATGCTTTCTTAGGCTTCCATGACAAAAGGAGACTAGACTTCCCTCCTCCATTAGTTGTAGGCTTTAGTTTCTTAGATTTTGTAACAGGAAGTTAACTGAAGGCCAGGGAGAATAATTCACTTACCTAAGGTCACACAGCTACTTATGGCCCTCAAGAACCACAGAATAATCTAGCCTCCCAAACCATAAACCCATGGAAGGCATGACTTGTTATGTTGATAAGCTTGGGGGAAAAGGAAATAATCTTTTCCTGGTGGTCTTCCTCTCAAATTTGATGACCTAATTCTTTTAATTAGGCCCTTTCAAGGAACTTCAGAGATTTTGAGACCCTGGGTGCAGGCTTAGAGATGGGTGAAAAGTGCAGGGGTAGGTTCCCAGGTGGAGCTGTGGGGACATCTCCAGGACTGCCAGCTCTTTTCTAACAAGGATCAGCGGAGGCAGCCAATGTCACTCTGGGAGGCTTGTAGCTCTGACACTGTTTGTGCTCCAAGTTGCTCTAGTAATCTTTCTGGCTGGTTACACATAAGATGGGCTAGTTATGTTAACTTATTTGTAGAACTCATTCAAACCACAACTCTATCATCAGAAGGGTATAAGATGATATCGAGAAGGTAGTTTCCCTGTCCACCACAATCCAGGTGATTCCACTTCCTAAGTTTTTAGTTTTCTTTAAAACTGGAATCCCTTGGTGGGGTAAAATACTAGCTTTCTTTATAAAGCAATTTCCTCATTTTTTAAGCAAAGATAGTTGGAATTCAACTGTAATCATGATTTTCACAATTATCACCAATAAATAAAGAAACCTCCCTCATGCATGCCCATCATCCAGAGTACACATCTTCACACAGCTGAATATTGTGTTCTGTTCTGGTGAGCACCTTTCATGAAAGACCCTGGAAACCGGAAAGTTCCTAGGAAAAAGCTGCCAGGATAGTCTAGGATCTGGAAAACCACGATAAATAAAGACTAAGTGAAATAACTGGGCTCTCTGCTCTGAAGAAGGGAATCCTAACAAAAATTGAGAGCTAGTGGCTGCTAGCAGTGCAGAATTGAAAGCAGATATTGCTGATGTTGGCGTAGTAGTAAAAAGATCTTAATAAAACTTAGAGCGATTCAGTATTGGACTGGGCTAGAATGAAGTCATGCACTTTCTGTCACCAGAAATGTTCATGGGTGAACATCTTTTAAGGATTCTGTGTAGGGAATTCATCCAGGGACTAACTTGTGCTGAAAGACTCTGGGTTTGAACTGGGGATTCAGATAGGTGTATGACAATGCACCTACCTTTGAGGGGTCTTACTGTCTTCCAGAAGAAAGGGTACCCATGAGAAAATACAAGCAACAACCTAAGGAAGTCCGTGGCATCAAATGGGAGAGATATTGAGAGCTATGGGTGAGGAGGGCAGTGGTGGAGGAGGGCTTCATTAGAAGATGGGACATGGGGAGGAGTTGAAATGTGGCTGGGACTGAGATTAGTAGAGAGAGAGACTTGAGAACTGCAGTTGGGCCTCCGGGACACACTGTGAACAAAGGATTGTGCTTGAACACCGAGTATGCCTAGGATAGTGAGGAGGGTTTATGAGGGGAGGGCTCACAGAGGAAATTAGAGATCACTATAAAGGCCAGATTCTGGAGGTCTCTGAATGCTAGGTTATGGGAGTAGATCCTCTTCTGGTTTTTGAGTTGCTAAATAGCAATGACTTTCATGTCTGGCAGGCAGCACAGGTTTCTTTGTGCAGGGCCTCAGAGAGGCCAAATGTTAGGGCAGGAAGTAAGTAATATCATGGCATTTTCCTGACCTCTTTCATCACTGCAGGCTCTGGCCCTAACAGGCTTTTAAGGGAACTAGTACATTCTTTTTGGTATTTACCAGTATCAGCCTACCCATCCTTAAACCCTCAAAGTCCACTGTATAATTAACCCCAGGGGGCCAGAGGTCATTTAGAACAGCCTGCGTAGGCAACACCCAGCTATTAGAACTCAAATTTCAGAGCTCTCCCTAAATTCTGGCCTGAAGCATTTTGGAGATGGGAGGGGGAGCCCAAGGATAGGGGGCCTTTGAGGTTGTTATTTCTTGCCTGAAATTAGGGCTTTGGTTTCTGAGGTTGGCCTGGGCTGGCTGTGTTCCTGCAGGGAGGGGTGTAGTGCCACTCCCAGGGAGGCCTTCTCTCAGTGACACTGTGGCAGGAATGCTTACGCTCACACACTCGCCTTTCTCCTTCTTTCTGCATGTAGCTGGGCTCCCTGGGAGGAAAACTGAAATGTGACTCAGGGGTACTTCCATGACCGCAGATGGGTTGGGTGCTTCCGGCAGGGAGTCCTGAAAAACGGCTTCCCCAGAAGGGATCTTCTAGTGAGCCTGAGAATAGCCAACCAGTCGTGAGCACTTCTCTTTCCTGGAGAGAGGGAGAGGAGGCTGGGGAGTGGGCAGTCCAGCAGTTGGTCTCCATGCAGGGCAATTCCTTGAGCAAGATGGCAGCCATAAGCAACTGCCTCTGTGAGATCTGCCTATAGGCGCTGCCCAGCATGCTATGACTGAAGGGGCCTCGGAAGTCCCCTTTCCCAAGTAGCTTCCCCATTAACCTCATCTCAGGTTTACAGCGTTACCTACCATTAGGAACAATTCACTGGACCTTAGTATAAATCTCACCCTGAGTTTCTCTTTAAAAACGCAGTTTCACCAGGGTGTAATGACTGAGTGTATTGACTCGTTCCAATCTGTTAAGAGGAGTGCACTGCCCTGAAAGAATTAGGAGTCAGAGATGGCAGCCAAAGACAACCAAATGCTTTGAGTTGAGAGAGCAGAGAGTACCAAGGACTACCTTTACTTCCCTCAGGATTTGCCCTGGGCCAACACACAGTAAGGCTCCACACTTGGAAGTGGATGCCTTTCAAGCCAGCTTTACGTTCAGTCTCTCCAAGAAGAAAAACCATAGGAATCTGAGAGTTTGACAGTGATCATCAATTCCAGCCTCCCAATCTTGAGCTGCTCTGCCTGGTTCCCGTGTGCATTTTTACTGTCAGGGCTTTTGTTTTTGAACCTGGCTGGGGATTCTCAAATCTGTTGTCTGTGGGGAGGGAGTGCATTTTCATTGAGCAGATCCAGCTCTCAGCGGGGCGGGGGAAGTTCTCCATTTCTATCCCAGTGCAGAAGTCAATGTCTTGGCTCTGAACTCACATGCAGCGCCAAGACTTCCTCTCAGATGCTTTCCAGAGAGAAGGAAACTGTCCAGCAGGTGTCAGTACGTTCTAAGATGTGTGGGGAGTATGACGATCGTGGAGCGTGCTCTTTTCCAAACCAGCTCAGCATTCAAGGACCTCAGAGGGGATGTGCTGGACAGGAGGGCCTGGAGTGGTGGAGTTCCCAAGAGGAGAGCGGAGAAGGAGAAATTGAAGTTCATTTTCTTCCCGAGGAAAGCTGAGATCTGTCATGTGCCTGAAGATTCTGGGAGGTCTGTCCTATAAACCCAGGCAAAAAATGCTCAGTGAGTGACAAGGAAGAGATTGTGAGGCACCAGATAGCAGTTCATTATGTCTATTCCTCTGCCACAGGGCATGATTTATTTCTGGCCTTATCTTAGGGGCAGATTGTTAAAACCAGCCTTAGGATTCTTTTTCAAATTGAATGAGGCCTTAAACTGGGGTAACTGGAAAGTTCAGGCACTGTCAGTCCAGCCTGGAGAAGTCCATTCTATACTAAATAACCATGTGCAACCCAGAAGCTCCAGAGTCAATCTAGCTTGGATTAGGGCCCCATTCCTGACCTGGCATCAGATGGGGTTCTGGAAAGTGTGAGGCCAAGTTGTGGAGAAGAACTCTTTGTCTTGCTACATCTTCTTCGTTTGATCAGAATTCATTAAAAGACTGCTATTTTCAGGTGTGGTGCTAGAAACTACCAAGGATGTTAAGAGATATAAGATGGGGGTTCCTGAGTTTAAGGGGATTGGAATCTTGAGGTGGGCTCTGATAGTTCAGTCTTTGATCAGTGTACTATCCCACCCCTGTTATGGTAGATCAAATCTGAGGAACTCTCTCCCATTTTACAGGCTCTTGATGGGTTATCAGTTGGGCACCACCCTCTACTACCACAGTCATGGGCTTGTGCCCTGGGCTGACTAATCGCAGTCTAATCTGGCATTGCTATATGGGTGTCATTGGTTTCTTGCAGCCAAAGAGTAAAACTAATTCATAGATTGATGATATGTGATCTACCAAACTGTCTGACACCACATAAAAACCAGCATGTGATTCTCCAGGGGCAGGACTGACTGATCCAGAGATGTTTTTGTTTTACATTGGAAGCAGTTGTTTGAATACACAGGTGTTGAAACTGGGTTTCCTCTGATAAACAGCCATTATCCTTACAAGCTACTTGAATAGGGGCTGTCTAGGGAGTTGATTTTCACCTTAAACCTACACTAATGATTTCTAAGGGACAAGGATTGTGTCAAATAATTGACTAAACGTTACCAAGCACCTGGAAATGTTGTTGCTGCTCTGATATGTGAGTCACTCGGGCAGTAGAAGGGTCTTGAACCTAGACTCAAAAAATAACCAGACTTACAAGCTTGGAAAGTAGAAATGGTAATTTAAAAAGCAAAATACCAGACTTTCCTTCTTCAGTCTATAAAATTAGATATACATTATTTTTAGAGGTGGGCTGGAAAAGGTGCTCACTGAGTTTCTTAAGCCCTTCTCCAAGATTCATAGTGCCACACATTCTGTTATTAAAGTTCTCTTTTATGTTTTCAGTTTTAGTTCTTGAGACAGAGCTTTAAAGTCTTTCCACTTGAGCCTGAAGAGCAGGGTTGGCAAATACTCAGGTCATTCGCCACGATTGAATTCCCATGTGCTTGGCGGAGACATCTTCAATGGATCCCAGCGCACAATCCTGTGGAGTCCAGGTGCCGTCTTATAATTGACCTCAATGCAGAGCTCTCAGCATCAGCGTTTATCACCAGCCCACTAAGGTGGGCTTTGTGTACCATGAAAGATGAAAGCTATTTTCCAGCATGAACTATAGCCAGTGGTGCCATTTTATGGACAGTCTCTGAACAGAACTTTTGCTGGCTCTTATCTGTTTATAAGGTGGTGTAAGCAAGGCTCAGAGAAACACACAACTTCAAAATCAATCAATGATAGATTGTGACGCTGATGCTGTGAATATAAATTTTTATGGAAAAGCGGGTGAAGATAAGACCAGTTACTTTAAAGTTCTCAACACGTCAGTTTCCTGTCCCTATGGGCAGAAGATAAATATTCATTGAATAAATCAAAGAATGGTGAACAGTTGAAAGGGGGCACAGTCAAAACTTCACATTTCCAAATATGTTTTGCTTCACACTGATGGATACCAGACAGTCAAGGAGACCCCAAGGTCTTCTCTATGTTCTTTACAAGAAAGTGGTACATCTCCAACAACACACTGGCTCAGTCCAAAGTCTGCATGGGCCTGGGAAAGTTTCCTGTCTTCAAGTCCATTTATTTCTGGGAATCTCAGATTCATTCTTATCTCAGAGGACCAACCAGGCTCTAATCTGACATAAGGATAGAAACGTAACAATCCTTTTAGAGGATATATTTGTTTCCCAGGACTATTACAGTAAAGTATCACTAACTGGGTAGCTTAAGACAAAAATTTATTCTCTTATTGTCTTAGAGGCTAGAAGTCCAAAATCAAGATATCAGCTGAGCTAATTCCTTCTGAGGACTCTGAGGGAGAGTCTGATCTTTTTTTTTTGAGTTGGAGTCTCACTCTGTCACCCAGGCTGTAGTGCAGTGGCACGCTCATAGCCACCAAAGCCTCAACCTGCTGGGCTCAGGCGATCCTTCCGCCTTAGCCTTTCAAGTAGCTGGAACTACAGGTGTGCATTACCATGCCTGGCTTATATTTTGATTTACTGTAAAGACAAGGGCTCACCAAGTTGCCCAGGCTGGTCTTGAACCCCTGAACTCAGGCAATCCTCTCGCTTTGCTCTCCCAAAGTGCTGGGATTATAGGCTTGAGCCACTGTGTCCAGCCAAAAGTCTGTTCTTTAAAGCCTTCTTTAGCTCCTGGTGATGGCCAGCCCTACCTGGCATTCCTTGGCTTATAGATGCATTACTCCAATATTTGCCTCCATCTTCCTTGTTCTCTTTTGTCATTCTTCATATGGTCATCTCTTTTATATGGACAACAGTTATATTGGATTAAGGATCCACCATACTCCAGTATGACCTCATCTTAATTACATCTTCAACAACCCTGTTTCCAAATAAATTCACATTCTGAGGTACTGAAACTTAAAACTTTGACTTTTTTGGGGGGTGGAAGGGGGATACAATACAATCTATAACAGGGAAATGAGTAAATATCTGATCATATCAAATAATGAATGTTGCCAAAGCACGTGAAGTAACATCTTAGTTTTGGTTTATGGTGGCAGGTTCATGGGACCTTTGAAAGAAACTAAGGAATCCAATAATGTATCCACATTGGATACATGTGTTTCTGTTGTATTATTTTTTCTATCTCAGCTCTGACTAGAATGTTGACAGTCACCTAAAAGACAAAGGCTCTATAGCCCATCTCCCACCTCCAGAACTATCTTATTTTCAGTTTCCCGAGTTTGAAGATGTCAGGAACACCTAATTTAGTATTTATATCAATAACACCAGCTTTCTGTATTTTATTCAGGTGACTTCTCTCCCCTGGGCTTTTTACCAACCAGATTTTCAAAATGGTTTCAATACATGTAGACACAGAAAAAATTTTCCACAGAGGTTAAAGTGACGTGAGGCTGATTTGTTAAAAGTGTTGTGTCTTTAGAATAAGTGGGTACTAAAATAGTTGATTTCAAAGACCCAGATTGATAACCCCATTCTGATTGTACCAATAAAAAGGACGACCAAAGGGAAGATGCTCTGTAGCATACATTTGCTAGTGTTCTTGTCATTTTTCACTGGGCAGATGCTGGAATGATATATATTTTGTATTATGCAGCAACAGTAGACAGACT
Source organism: Tarsius wallacei (assembly GCA_963574415.1). Lineage (NCBI taxonomy): Eukaryota > Metazoa > Chordata > Mammalia > Primates > Tarsiidae > Tarsius > Tarsius wallacei. The sequence goes on from CAUYQG010208389.1 coordinate 21,623, forward strand.
GCTAATATTTTTTTCCAGTTCAGTTATTCATATCTCAGCACTGCTGTAGAAAGAAGTCATTTCATTCTTTTTACTGCAGAGAAAGGAAAGAGTTTGTGCTGCTCTCCACTCTTGAGCTGGAACAGCCTGTGGCTAATGCCCATGGGCAAAACCATACTGGAAGAGGATTTTTTAACTCTCTGTGCTTTCTGACCTCCCAGAAGGCATCGTTGTCAAATGTGGCCATTACAAAATCCATTAAGGGTTTCTATAAAGATGGCGGGAAAGAAGAGAGGACCGGGTGTCCAACACTTGGAGGAGATTTAACTTTTTCCCTGGGGACCTGGTCACCGAGACTAGTGTTATGCATGGACTATCCCATAGGTTCCATAATTTTCCCCAGGGAGGAATGCCTTCCCCTTGAGAGCTGCGGGGATCTGCACACTGCACTGAGGAGATCTAATCCATGTTGGCTGGTTGTACTGAGATACTCTCTGTTCCCAATTAAATCAATTATCTGGGGAATCTTCATAATTAACGGCAGAAGGCTTGAGCTGTTGGGACTGGCTATAGTAAAAAATATTTGGGTGTGGGGTTTAAGCCACAGTTGCTCTGTGGGTTTCTGGGGCTGGGCAGTGAAGAGGGGCTGGTGTGCACTGGGGTCAGCTTTCTCAATTGGTAATGGACTCTAACTATGGAGCAGACCCATGGGTGGTAGAAAGGGCTTTTGATTAGAAGTCAGGAGATTGTGTTTCTGCTGAACCTCTGGCACTAGCAAGTTGTGGCACATTGACCCAGACTCTTCACCTCAGAATTTCTTATCATTACATCTGTAAAATGAACCAGTGAAATCAAGTGGTTTTAGTAAGCACTTACAAAGCAAATGCTGAATGTCAGGCACTGTAGTAAGTCATTATTTCATTTAATCCTCATAACCAACCTTTTACGAAAATCAAGATACAGAGAGGTTAAGTAACTTATTCAAGGTCACACAGTTAGTAATTTTCAAAGACTAGAAGATTGCTAAGCTCCCTCCTAACTATAATTTTAATGGCTATTGCTGAGAGTCAGACAGAGGACTCAGTGTCCAACTGAGGCTTAGGTTACTTTAGATTCTTGCTAGTGAGAGTTCTTGGACTAACAGCATGGGAGTCACTGCTGTCTTTTTGGAAATGTAGAATCTCAGATCCTCCTCCAAATCTGTTAGTCAGAATCTGCATTTTTAGTCAGATACCAACGTGATTCATACACCTATGAACATTTGAGAGGCACTGGCCTAAGGCCGAGCAAAGACCAGTCGAAATGGTAAGGCATTTCTGTTTTCTCTCGTTTCTAGTATGCTTTGAGGGCCCCGGACTGAGGCACCAGGGGAGGGATGCTGACCCTTCCTGCTGGAAATCAGTTTTAGGTCATTTGCCTGTGTGCAAGGCATTGCATCCTGGGTTCCTGGTTCTCTGCTCTGCTTCCAAAAGGAAGCCTCCAGTCACCAGAAGTAGAACGGGAGTTAAAAATGATCTTTGTGTGCTGGCCGCAGAGGGGAGGCCATTATGAATGGATTAATGTATGTGCAGGATGAAATTCTCCAATGTCCTTTTGCAGCCAGGAGAAATTGCTGTGCTGACTCTCCCACTGACTTCCCTCCTTTATTTAACAATGACTTCACACAAAAACTTTCTATGGAAAGATAATTGGATTTCTAACTCTATTTGTTGAAAACTCACTTAACATTATAATGGCCCTAGTTATATTGTTTGTATCAACTCACGAGTAGTAAAGTACCAATTTCTGGATAAATATCTAGAGTTTTGTATATACATCTAACATTACCAAAGCAGGAAGGGGAAAGGAGCCATAAATACAAATCCATTAATAAAAACAGATACCACATATGTCTTGCTGCGTGAGGCTTCAATGTGCGTGAGGCTTAAATGATAAATTTAGGTTTCCAACATCTGAGTACTATTTTTATCTTACCTATGTATGTATTTAGTGTTTAATCACTGTGGTACTTTTGGCAAATGGGTCACTGAAGAAGAAGAAGAATAAAGCCTGCTGTACTCACGACTGAAGTGCCAATATAACTCAATCTAAAATGAAATAAGCATATACTTTAATCTAACAGTGATTTTCCCTCCCTTCCTCCCAATGGAGGTCGCAACTGAAACCTGCTTCCTGAATACACTAGCGGTTCCCTTTGACATTTTTATTGCTCAAAACATTAGTTAAATCATGCTTTGTTATTTTTATCTGTAAAGAAATTTGGTGACTATACTAGGATAAGCCTTGATCTGGGGACAGAAGGTCTGGGTTGGTCATAACTAATATGACCAGCAACATGGCCAATTAGTTAGCCACTAATTATGAGACATAATTTTCTCATTTACAGAATAAGAAAACTTGCATTGCCTATATAATTGAAACTAATGCTTACTAACTTTGTGGTACTGTTTAAATCATCTCCCAGGGCCTTAATTTTCATACCAAAAATGGTGCTAATAGCTGTTCAGCCTACCAGAGTAAAGAAGTAAATGAAATAATATATGAAAAAGAATAAAGAAACACAGGTGGTCTTCTTTAACCCAGGATAATTGATATTTTTAAAACTAAAAGAGAAATCACTTAAAATGAGGAGTAAAATTTCTTAATAAATGGTAGTTTTGAAAGTATTGATTGAATTGTATTGTTAAAAATGAAAGGTGTAAAAATGGGTTTCTATTTATCTTTTATATTTGCCAGAATCGCATATGATAATTGCAATTATTTACTAATTTTTTAGAATCTTAAAGTCAATCAAGTGTTGATTTTTTGGCTTAACTTTACTGGCAACATTTTAAGACTTTTTTCCTTTACTTTGTCTTTTGCTACAGTCATGAGAGGGTCATTTCTGCAAAAATATTAAAGGACTTCACTCATTTTCCCAAGAGCCTCTTTTAATTCTCTGATATTCAAATCTCTCTTTTGAAGCTTAAATTATGTCCTCATCCACGTCAGATGAAAGCTTGCATCTTTTGTAGAATATGCAATTTCACTTTGTTGCAGTCAATTTGCATTTAATTTGCATTGTATTACTGACCTCATTGGAGTGTCCAACAAAAATCTTGATGCCATGTGTGAGGGTAGACACCAGCATAAGCTGGAAGTTATGATTAAATGGGAACTAATTATGTAAGTGGTCAATTAATTTGTAAATCTTTTCTGTCCTGAGAATTTTTGTTTCCCCATCCGATCTTGGAATTGTACAGAAGTAATGAGTTCCCTCTCCAGCAATCCCCCATTAAAACTATGTATAATATAATTCCCAAGAATGTTTTTGGGGACCAGATTCTTAAAAATCAGATCATAAATTTTCTTGGATGGGAGACACTATTTTAAGGAATCTTTTGATGTTGATCAAGGAAGGCAAAAAACCTACCTAATCTCTGACTTAATCTTAGTTTTATAAATCTGGATTTCCAGGAATACATTTCCTTGGGCACACCCACATTTCTTCAGTGAGTTGGGGAAGGGTCAAGTGATGCTGCCTCATTTCTTTCTTTGCAGGCAAGGGGCCACATCCAGGACCATTTTGAAGTAGGCACAGGTGGGCCAGGTGTAGAAATAAGTTCCTCACTTGCAGGAACTTGTGTGTGGAGCATACCTCCCCTCCACTGCTGCTGTGACTGATTTAGGCCTGTACAGTTTTTCCCAATCCTCTGTAGGCCAGAAGTGTTGACAATTAAAGACAAAAGCAGGCCAAGAAATAACAGTCCTCTTTCTTTTCTCGAACCTCTCCCATAGTCCATAACGTTCCCTGACATGTCTAGAAGGGGAAGTGTCTGATGTTTGTTATGATCACAGAAGGCACCCTTCCCCCATTTTGAAACAAACTCCACATTCCTATCCTGTGGGATTAGCAGTGAATAAGGGCTGAGAACAGGATTTCATGGTGTTTTTGTAAGGTTCCCTAAACAGGCAGCTGTGGGCTGAAATTTAGACAAACACCAGGGCTTTTAAGAGGATCCTTAAATGATCTTGTCATGTCATCACTGACAGAGTTGCTTCCAGTTTCTGCAGCCTCTGCTTGGTATGGCAAGAAGCTTGCACTCTGAAGGATGGGGGAGACACTTTGGGGGCACTTAAAAGAAGAAAAAGGGGACACTTTTTGAATGCACTATGTTCTCTTTGTCCTCCCAAGAATAGTGGATGGGAGGAGGAAGCAGAAAGAGAGAGCGAGAGACCACCGTGCTGGTTGGAGAGGAAGGGAGGTGCCATACTGTTTGTGGGGAGGAGACCTTTGGAGGAAATGAGCGATTACCACCTGAAGTCCTCTCACAACAAATTGGCCTCTGCCAGGCCTTTTCCTGCCAGGCCTGGGCCTGGGAAGCTCCCACATACCGTCCACAAAGAGCAAATGTTGACAGTCTCAGAGCCTCATTTCACCACATCTTAAGGCAGCCCTAAATGCTTGTAGCTTTTCATTTAGAAGAGGGAAGAGAAATCCCCTTGGGAAAATACCCTTTGAAGGCATAAGCTCTAATGTTTAAAATCTGTTTGCAAACTACACATTTCTCTGCTCTCGCTGGGGCAGCTGGTCTCTCTCTAAATAAATCACAGGGCCGGGGTGCATTTCAATGAGAGAGCTTAGGGGTCTCCTTTCAACACTGTACAGAGACCCCAGCCTGCAGGGAACTGGCCTGAGAACGCCTTGTGCAGGCTACGATCCTCTTTACAAAGACTCCTTTGGGACTGTATGTCTGGAAGGTGGATTTAGGAACATTGTGCAACCCTGGCATTGCAAAAGGGCTTTGGGGGCAACCAGAATCCTATGACATCAGCTCAACCCTGGCAGATGGGCAGTGGGAGAGAGAGCAGAGTCTCTGTGAAGACATCCAGATGCTTCCTACCTTGAGTGGTTAGCACCGTAGCCATCTAGGGGCTCACAGGGTATTCATGGGAGAAAAGGAAAGAAATGCAGCATGCAAACTCAACAGAGTCTGTGTAAACCTTGAATGTAAAAGCCATGTTGCTCTGCATCTGAGAAAACAGTAATTCAATGGGAAAGACCAGTCAGGGGAGATAGATGTGAATCAAGGGTCTATTATGTGCTTGCTTAGGAGGACACAGAGAACACAGAATTAATGGCCCTGCTCACGTAGGAATTGATGGTCTAGTTGGGGAGATAAGACGAAGGTATCTGAAATTAGAGGGAGTGATTCTTTGGGGACAGTATGCCATGTTAACTGCGAGTTTAGCCTCTGGAATCGGATTTCTTGGTGTGAATTGTGCTCCATCTACTGCATAACCTTAGGAAAGTTACTTAATCGCCAGGAGGCTCAGTTTCTACGTATCCTGTATGCACATCCTTGCACCCACCTCATAGGGATGGAGTGAAGATCAAATCCCAATAAAGCACTTAGCCCATAGAAAGTGCTCAATAAATATTAGCTATAAATATTCATTGTTCACAGATGGAATATAATTAAACTTTGAAGTAGCACAGTATGGTCTAGAGTAACTAACAGCTCAGAGAAACAGAAAATACTTTGGGTTTGGAGAAATAAATTGGAGTGAGATTAGCCTCGGAGAGGGACAAAAATCATTTCAGAACGTGCAGAAAATGTAAGAGCAGGGAGACAGCAGTATTTCTAGCGACAGCCAATTTGGAGGTTGTCCTGCCTAGAGGAGAGGCAGGGTAAGCATAGTGGGATGTTGGAAAACACACTAAAGCAAATCCAACTTGCTACAACAAGGAGCAGGGAGAAGAGCCATGGGTAAGTCTTTGAGTAGGAGAGGACATAGTGAAGGTGGAGTTTCAGGAAGACTAAAGGGATAAGAATTGCAAGGTAATATTGAGTAGAGAGAATCTGGAAGCAGGCCTGCCAGCTAGGGCGACAGAGTGGTGACCTGGGAGTGTATAGAAAGACATGAACAGGAAATAGGATTTAGGGGCATTCATGTGCACAGCGAATACATTGTGGAAGATGAAAGTCTTACATGAATGCTTCTACGCATTCAGATATTTCAGCTTTAAGGAACAGAAATGCATTCAAGTTAAAAGTAATTAAAACCTGTAGACAAGCATGGGAACTCGGGAAAAGCTAAACAAACCAAGAAAAGGAGACTTTGGTGGAACAGTCACTGAAGAGTCTTCTATGGCCTAAATGGCTCTAGTAAAATCTTCGCTGTTTCATTTTAGCTCCGCCAGTCACTGCCTAAACAATGCTGTCTACATCACAGTAGTCAGGCTTCTGACAAACTTCCTCCTCCTTTATAAATATATTTTCCTTTCTCTATGGTGGAATGATGAGAAGATTTTGTGAATATTAAGCTTAGGTATTTTATTTTCCCTCTCAAATCACATTATTTGTAGTTTTCCACCTCTGAGGTTAAGCCTTGAAATCCACCTATCCTATGAGAAAGTAATGGGTTTGAAAACCGGGGCTGAATGAGTGAGGGAATGTTCTAAATCCCTTTTAGAGTTTCAGGAACTAACTTGAATGAATAAAACCATAGAATTCCTTCTGGGGTATAGAGATAATACTTTTTCTATCTAATAGGGCTAAATCACAAACTTTAACAACCGATAAAATGCAGGTGAAGAGAGTGAGAATCCTACCCTCTCTCACCTGAAGGACTATGGGAAAAAGAAGAGAGGCAGAGAAGGAAGGAGACATGTTCTCTTCCCTGTATCACCCATACCACCTCAAGGGCAAACTCCAAGGGCAATGGGCAGCTTTAGAATGCCAAAGAAGCATTTTTTGGGGTAAAATGTTTTTATTTCCTTTAGGACCTGCTATCTGTCATGATAGTTAAGAATTTTGCAGTCTCTCTAGGTTATAATTATGATAATCAGTTACCGTTGTTCTTTATATGTGCATCAGAGAGAGTTTTGGTTAATAGACTTAAGTCAGTTTATAATGTACATCAACTTATTCTAAATTTCATTCCATCCAAAAGCAAGTTTGGGTGTCCTGTGGTGTATTTCTTATCTCATAAACATCTTTGTCAGGAACTCCACATGCTCACACAGCAGGGATTTGAGGTTCATTTAAGGGGAACCAATTGTAAAGCCCATTTCAAGGGATCTAGACTTAAGCATGAGCATGGGCTGATGAGACAAAGGGAAAGCCACATGATGCCCTGGGGGGTGTTGGGGAAAGAGGTAGCTGCTGGTTAACTCATGCATCTAGCTTCAGGGTGAATTTAAACCTGCCTTTTTCCAAGTTTATATGTCAATGGCAAGATGGCATGCCTGTATGAGGATTCTGTAGCTGGCATCCGTTTTAAGTCTGGGCATTGTTCTATACTCAGAGGCATTGCGTGGACTTACCCAAGGCCAAACCAAGAACCCAGTGGAAATGGGAATGCACAGAAAGTTTCTTTTTCCGAATTCAGGGCCACGCCTTAATGTCAATATGAATTCAAAATGTACTTCAATATCAGCTGTAATTGTTGAAGAATAGATTGTGACAGAACCAAATTAAAATTGAATGCAGCTTCAGTTATACTTGCAGATAGAAGACACTTATCATTCTTTATCCTATACCATAGTGACTCATCCATTAATTAATTTTCTTTCAGCAAGTACTTAGTGAACATAAACTATATATGCTGGGCTCTTTGTTAATTGCTGGGGCAGAAATCTTCCCAACTGATTTTTCTAAATTCAAGTGAGAGTCTCTCCCACCTTGGTCCTAACTTATTAGGGTCGTAGCTTGTTTGTGGGATTTCTGCTCCCAAGACAGCAGTAAATCTGAGGGGAGACAAGGAATGTAGGGTAAACAGTCTTGAGCATAGAGTCCAGTGAGGATTGATGGAAGGCGGGGGACCTGTGAGAAAGCATTCTGTGTGACTAGAAGGAATACTTGAACAAGAGAGGTGGAGTAGGGCAGGGGCAGTTGAATGTTACAGTTAAACTGTAATTTTGGTTTGTTGAGTGGGGCCTATATTGTTTTGGGGAGAACCAAGAGGCTTAGAAAAATAAAAGAAACTGAGGGCTCCCAACATACCTTCCCTTTCTGCTCTCCCACGTAGCACACAGTCTCTCTTTTAAGTTAAACTGGTGGTTAAAGAGTATTAGTTTAAAGAGTTGCAAATTTTTTGCTATCCAAGGTGCCTGGTCCCATGTTTAACCATATTCTTCTTGCTTCTCTTGGACTTACCATTTGTGTGGCTTAAAAAGGAGGAAATCAGAAAGCCACACGCGGGCTGGAGAGATGTTGGGAGCTAGAAGTGAATGTCCATCCAATTTCTACCCCTTCCCCTGCCAGCTAAGCAGAGCAGACTCTTGAAAACCATGGCATGAGTCAGTGTGTCCTTGGCCAAGTCTCCTTTTTCCATGGCAGCCTCTCCCCTCCTCCAGCCACCAGTGCTGCTGGTGTTAGCCCCGACAACTTAGGGCTCCCCAGTGTGGCTCCAGACATTCTGCTTGCCCACCCCCTACCACAATTTAGTTGTTACCAGTTTGCTCTCCTCAGGGCCTCACTAGGTGATTCTCATTAAAGTCCTGTATTCTAATGGTTGACTATGAATTCATGTCTAATTGAGAGAGAGAGAGAGAGAGAGAGAGAGACGTAGAGTTCAAAAGCAAAGCTTGAGAGATGGGTAGTTTATTTCAAAGGTCTACATCTGTCATGGTGGACTCTGGGATGGAGGGAGAGTGATTTGGGGTTACATGCATCTGTCAGTGGCACTCTCAAATCCACAGCACCTGGGGGGATAGAACCTTCCCATTTGTGCCACAGGCCTCTTTACGTAACCTCTTGGTTAAGTTCCAAGTTTTTTCCCATGCAGTACAAACCAGAGGACGTCAGGTTTTGTTATATGTTCTTTCCCCATTTCTCTTTTTAAATTTCCTCATCAGCTTGTGGCCCAGCATTTATTAGCAGGAGAGAATGGTTTTTCAGCCTCTTTTCATTTTAGGGGTAATACATTAGTAAGCCTTTTTTTCTCTACTGTGAACAACAGGTGCGGAAATCATAGTGGGGGAGAACAGGCTGTAGTCATCAGACTAATATGCTCTGCGGGAAGTAGGAGTGCTAGGCTCTTTAATTGACTCATGCATCTGGGATCTGAGACCATTTTAAAGATCTTAGTCTGTAGTAGAACAGTCTGTCAGCTTTCATTTGGGGTTTTAAGGTGAACTGGGGAATATTACCTGGGGAGAAGAATTTTTGTAAATGTTTTATACCAGTTTCTTATGATCATGCATTAGAATTCAAACATATTTCTTTAATTCTGTTGACAGTTTTCACTTGGAAAAGACTTGTGCAAAATGGCTCTTATGTGAGTTTACTTGAATCAACAGGCCCCTGTTACAACTTGAAATAAACATCCCCATGGCTCTAAGCTTTTTCCTTCACTGTGGTGGTTCTTTTTATTTTTTATTTTTTCATTTCTAATAATCTCTTTGATTCTTTCAATTTTCTTATTCTTTTTTTCCTCAACATATTAAGACTAATAGGTAACAACAGAGTAGAGGGTTTTATGCTTAATTCTGATGTAGGAATTTGCAGTGTTTGGCTAAAGAGTTTCATGAGAAACAAATAAACAACTTTATGGGTTGAGGTTTTCTACGAGCACATTACCACACAGACCATCTTGTGGAGACAGATAATATACTATTCTCTCCTTTCTGCATCTTGAAGAAACTGTGAGAGGCATACAAAACTATTTGCTAAAAGCATGGAAGCAAAGATTAAGTGAGGAGACTGAGAAGTAAACAGTTTCGCTCCAATTTGTTTACATGGATTACTTAATTAGTTTCTTTTTTTTTTTATCATTTACCACTTTATCCTGTTCTTGTTCACTAACAAAAGATGAAAAACTGCATTCACTCCAAACCACAAAATTTTAGCCTTTAAAAACGACCTGAGAATTAAAAGGATCTTGCTAGATTTGGTGGCTCATGCTTGAAATCCCAGCACTTAGGGAGACCAAAGCGAAAGATTGCTTGAGCCCAAGAGTTTGAGATCAGCCTAGGCAACATATTGAGACCTTGTCTCTACAAAAAAAATTTTAAAAATGGTCAGACTTGATGGTGCACACTTGTGATCCCAGCTCCTCAAGAGGCTGAGGCAGAATTGCCTGGCCCCAGGAGGTTGAGGCTACATGAGCCGTGATTGTGTCATGCCACTACACTCAAGTTTGGGCAACAGAGTGAGACCCCTTACTTAAGAAAAGAATAAAAAAGACCTAGCCAGTGTGGTGGCGTGTGCCTGTAATTTCAGCACTTTGGGAGTTGAGGTAGGAAGATCGCCTGAGGCCAAGAGTTGGAGACCAGCCTGGGCAACATAGCAAGAATTTTTTTTGTAAAAGTAGCTGGACATGGTGGCATGTCTGTAGTTCCAGCTACTCAGGAGGCTGAGGCCCAGAAGTTCAAAGTTATAGTGAACTATGACCGCACCACTGCACTGCAGCCTGGGCAACAGAGTGAGACCCCGTCTCTGAGGAGAAAAAAAAAATGAATAAGGAGCTGACATTTACTGAGTGGACAAAGAGGACAAAAATTCTATTATTCAAGGAAATTTTAAGATGAGTTTTGCGTTTGCCACTATTACATGTAAGTGTGGAATTTGAAGCAAGGTAGAAGAACTCAGAAGCAGATAATATAACTGATTGTGAACTATTAAAATTCATCAAGGGGCCATTAGGAGTATATACATGCTATATATTATATTACATTTTAATTTTTTTCCCTATGGAACTTATAAATCAAGAGGGAGGATTTTGTATACTTTATGATTAAAGTAAGTTTAGCAGTCATTTAAATTTCTCAGTCAGATAGTGGGAAAAGAAGAGATTAGAGGGTCAAAAATCTGATAGCATATGCTGAGAGTATATTGAGGAATATCTGGTTTTTTAGAATCTGAACTGAGAGAATAACCATAATGAATAAACAAATTTTACTTGGACAGAAGAAAAATAGCTAGTACACTTTGCCAAACACAGTGCTGCTCATATGCAATATTTTCTTGAGTCTTCACAAAATTCTGAGGATAGGGCACTCCCTATCACGTTTCATGGAGGCAAAAAGCCTAGCTGACCTGGCACATGTGTCCTCTGATGACAAATGAATATTTCCAGGGAATTTGAGCTATTTTACACAAAAGTTATTTCACTCATTACCATTATTTAGTTAAAAGGTGAGAGATTTATTGTCTGCAAATCAAACATGGAGAGTGGGGTATAGACAGATTATAAGACTTCTTAATCAGAGGTGGAAGTAGATAGTGGATAAAAAAAAGTGCAGTGTATTCCAAAGAAGGGGTTTTGTTTTTATCAGATTTGATAGGACAATGCAACTATCTGTCCCAAGCATTTTCACAATTTTACAGTGACTTACAGCAAAATACTAGTGGCAGTAATAAGTAAAGATCTGTATATTTGAAAGAGTACAGAAGAGAAAAATGCAGGTTTGCAAATCATCAACAAGGTTCTGATTTACTTTGTCATGTGTTTTTTTGTTTGGTTTAAGAAGAAAATCCTTGCTATGTGTGGGGAAAGAAGGATGTGAGAGAAACTAAATAATGTACTTCTCTGTGTTCTTTTGTAGAATCATTGGCTTTGCGTATTAGAAGTCCTCTCCCTCTGATGGTATGAGAGTACGCTGAAATTGCTGTAGTGGGACATGGGAAAAAGCGAGGTTGATAAAAAGCATGAAAACCATCCCAAACGCAGTGACTTGTGAGAATCTGGTGTGCTAGGGGTTCATTGGGCGATAAAATTTGCAGCCTTTTCAATGCCTTCTCCAGAAATGTCTGCCACTGATATTTTAATTGGCACTGATATCTCTCATCCCCATAAGTTGTCAATGACTACTTGATGGTAGTGAAATTAGCTAGTACATTTTTCATTAAAAACATTTTAAACTATAATAAAATACACAAAACATACAATTTACCATCTGAACCATTTTAAGTGTATATACAATTCAGTGACATTAAATACATTCACATCATTGTGAATTATCACCACCATCCTTCTCCAGAACTTTTTTCATCTTGCAAAACTAAAAAAATGCACCTGTTAAAGATTAACTCCCCATGTCTCCCTCTCCTTAGCCCCTGTCAACCACCATTCTATTTTCTTTCTCTATTAGTTTGACTACTCAGGTACTGTCTTAGTCCATTTCCTGTTGCTTATAACAGAATACCCAACACTGGGTAATTTATAAAGAAAAGGCTGCAATTCTTACAATTCCGGAGGCTGGGAAGTCCAGCATTGAGGGGGCACATCTGGTGAGTGTCTTCTTGCTGAACGGGACTCTCTACAGAGTCCCAACGATGTTCAGGGTGTCACATAATGAGGAGGCTGAGCGTGCTGGCTCAGGACTCTCTTCCTCTTCATGTATATCCTCCCATGATAACCCATTAATCCATTAACCCATGAGTGGATTAATCCATTCACGAGGGCAGAACACTCACCATCCAATTCCCTCTTCTTAGACCCCACTTCTAAATACTGTTACATTGGAGATTAAGTTTCAACATGAATTTTGCAGAAAACATTCAAAGTCATAGCAGGTACCTCATATTTTGTGGAATAATACAGTATTTGTGGGGTTTTTTTTGTACTGGTTTGTTCACTTAACATAATGTTCTCAAGGATACATCCTTAGTGCTATCATTTTTGACTTTCGTAATTGTCATATCCCTCTAAAATTATTCCCATAATATGATGAACTTCTCTTCTATAGGCTTTACAAAACTTGTGATTTTAAGTTAAAATGGTATGTAGTAGACCATATAACTGTTTTGTCAAAGAAGGGTGGCAAATTCAGGCATAACCAACTCCAAGGTTTCCAATAATGTCTCAGGGCTTCTCTCTCTGCTGTCTCCTGTGTTGGCTTCTTTCTCAGCTAAGCTCTCTGCTCATGGCAGAGATTATGTTGTCCTCACACCCAGCAATCCCAGCTTAAAAGCTCACAGGGTGATTTGACATTTTTGGTGTGGTGATGTTTCTAATGTTAGTCTCCTTCCCCGATGGCAAGGTCACTTTGTACCTTACATCCTTGGCACATTTCCTGACAAAGTGAATGAATGGATGGATGACAAGACCTAAGAGATCCATGCATGAGGAGAGGACAGGAGGGAGATAAGACTAAATTGGGAGGCACGATGCATTTAGGACGACGGCTTTCTGTGGAGAGATTCCTGATTCTTTAAAATTAGAATGCATTTGATATAAACTACATAAAGGCAGATGGTTTCAAAAGCAAAGCATGGAGAAATTAAGAGAGCTTATTTCCACAATTGCTGAAATATAAAAAGGTTCTTTTAAAAATACACCTTATTTTTAAAACAGTTTTATATTGCTTCAAAACAATTGTTAAAAAAACTTGAGACGATAGTACAAAGTTCCCATATACCCCACAGAGTTTTCCTATTATGACATATTATGTGTACAATTAACGAACCAGTAGTGATACATTGTTATTAGCTAGAGTTGGCAGTTTATTCAGATTTCTTTACTTTTTATCCACCTTTTTCTGTTCCAGGATCTTATACTAGTTTCCTATGGCTGCGATTAAACCAAAATTGACAAACTGGGTAGCTTAAAAATGACAGAAATTTATTATCTTACAGTAACAGAAGCTAGAATCCTGAAATCCAGGCGTTAGTGAAGCCTTGCTCCCTCTCAAATCTGTAGCAAATCCTTTCTTTTCTCCTCCTAGCTTTTTGTGGTTGCTGGCAATCTTTGGTGTCCCTTGGCTGGCAGCTGTATAAATCCAATCTCTCCCTTCATTGTCAAATAGCATTCTCCATGTATCCTCACATGGCCGTCTTCTTAAAAGGACAGCAGTCATGCTGGATTAGGGGCCAACTCTTCCCCAGACCTCATTCTAACTTAATTTATTACATTGCAATGATCCTATTTCCAAATAAGGTCATATTCTGAAGTACTAGGGTTAGGACTTTAATCTATCTTTTTTTGAGAGAAAACATAATTCAAACCATAACAGATCTCATCCTAGATACCACGTTGTCTCCTTAGGTTCCTCTTGGTTGTGGCAGCTCCTAAGATTTTCCTTTATTTATTTATTTATTTATTTATTATTTATTTATTTGATGACTGGGTAGTTTTGAGAAATACTGGTTAGGTATTTTATAAGATGTTCCACTTTTGGAATTTGGTGACTTTCTCATCATAAGACTAGGGTTATGTGTTACTGGGAGGAAGGTCACGGAGGTAAAGTGATATTTTCATTGCATCTTTTTTTTTTTTAATTAGAGTCTCACTCTGTCACCCAGGCTGAAGTGCAGTAGTATGATCATGGCTACCACAGCATCAACCCTCTGGGCTCAGGCAATCTTTCACCTCAGCCTCCTAAGTACCTGGGACTACAAGCATGTGCCACCACACTCGGCTAATTTTTTAATCTTTTGTAGACATGAGGTCTTGCTATGTTGCATAGGCTGGCCTCAAAATCCTGGACTCAAGCAATTCTCCTGCCTTAGCCTCCCAAAGTGCTGGGATAATAAGCGTGAGCCACTGCACCAGGCCTCATCACATCTTATCAGGGGTACCTGACAAACACTATTGGCAATAGGACTTATCACTGTTGATGTTGACATTGATTACCTTGCTGAGTAGTGTTTGTCAGGTTTCTCCACTGTAGAGTTGTTTTTTCTGTCTTTCCCCATTGTGCATTTTGGAAGGAAGTTACTATGCATAACCCACACCTAAGGAGTGGGGAGTCATGCTTCTGCTCCTCAAAGGTGGAACATCTACATTCGTATGTATGAACTTATGGATATTTATTTTATAATTTGGATTAAAATCCATTAATACTCCATTTATTTTGATGCTCAGAGTATTCGAGCTTTGTGTCACTGAAAACTCAGTAGGCCCTTGTGTTCCTTTGATATAACCCCATATTGTAAACTAAATTGTGTCCTCCTAAAATTCTTATGGTGAAGCCTGTGTGACTATATTTGGAGATACAGCCTATAAGTAGGTAATAAAGGTTAAGTGAGATCATAAGGGTAGGACCTTAATCCAATGACTAGTGTCCTTAAAGGGGAAGAGACACAAGGGAGCTTTCTCTCTCTCTCTCTCTCTCTCTGTGTATGTGTGTGTATGTGTATGTACAAAACACACACACAGAGGGAAGGTCATGTGAGGACACAGTGAGAAGGTGGCCTTCTACAAGCTAGGAAGAGAGGCCTCTTCAGAAGCTACCCATGACATCACCTTGATCTTGGACTTCTAACCTCCTGAATAGGAAGAACATGAATTTCTATTAAGTCACCCAATCTATGGTATTTTGTACGGCAGCCCTAGCAGATTAATACATCCCATCAATTTTTTTTAAAACATTTCCCTATGTTCTGACACTATAAGATTCTCCAGGCTCATCTTATATATTTTCTGCCCCAGTCCTAGAATCAGCCATTTCTCTAAGGAGTGCTGGTTCTTTTTGTTGGAGAATGATATTAGAAACCAAGATCTGAGCAATGAAAAGGGTTTGAAGAAGGGAAGTGAATGACTCAGGAAGCTGGAAGGTAGAAAAGAGTTGTAGGCACAATACCAAAAGGGAAGGAGGGAATTGTGTAGGTCAAGCAAAGACTTCTTGATCAGCGATGAGAGTGATTAATAGGGAGAGAGATGAGTGCAGGGATATGAAATCAACAGGTACAGAGAGTCCCAAGGTCAACTGAGAGGTGTCAAAGCAAAGGACCCTGTTACTAGCTAAGCTACTGATTATCAGTCACTTAGAAGGTCGTTAATAATTGATTAAATAGATCCATGTTCCATTCCCTGTCCCACTCCTAAAAAACAACTATTTAGTGATTGTGACTTCAGAGTCTGTGAGAGCATAGGTTTCTTCAAAAAGTCCAAGCATCATGGGAAAATATATAGTAAGGGATCTGTGCATTTACTGACTTTGCTACCCAGCTCTAGCCATTTAGTGAACTTGACCATTAAGTAACCAAGCTGGTGTCTCAGCCAACTTTATATTAAACACTAATGCCTATCAGCATTTGAATTATGTGGCCATTTGAATTGATGGTTAGGATGACTGACTGTCCATTCATTCTGTCATTGAACTAAGTCATTGTGTTTGGACTCAACCACTGAATTTTTGGGCTTCTTCTGAGTATTGTTTTATGTGCAGTCACATTTCAACATAAGTCATACATTATGTCTTGGCAGCTGGAAATGACCAACCTTAAACACCTGACTGGCACAAAGAGAGGTTTTAGTGACTGACTTTGGTAATCTTGGGCAAAACGATGAAAGTAGTTTTGTTCTAAGGAGGTTGTACAGAGAACAAAGATTAGTGTAGGGAAGTGGGGAAATTAGATAATACATTTGTAATGTCTTCCTAGTATCCAGAACTTTTATCCCTCGAGGGCCTCAATTCAAAATATCTTCTTGATATTCACCACTCATCAAGGTTCCTATTTTCTGGATTCTAATCTTATAAAGATGTTAGGAGAATGCATTTTGCTCAATTGGTTAAATAAGTCCATCACAAAGTGTAAATAACATAGAGGCATTAAAATATTAATTAATACATGTTATTAAGACATTAAATGCCCATTACTTTGTTCAAGAACATTCAGAGAGAGAGAGAGAGAGAGAGAGAGAGAGAGAGAGAGAGAGTGTGTGTGTGTGCACGCGCGCACGCGCATGTGCAGGGACTCTCCTCATAACTTGTGTCCAGCCTAACAAGCTGTAGATCATGGTGAGGAGGGCAGGCTCTGGAATTAGTCTTTGGTCTTTGGGGTTTTACATCTGGACTTGGTCTCATATTATTTGTGGGACCTTATGCAAGCTACTTAGGCTTTCCAAGTATTAGTGTCTTCATCTCTACAATATGTCTAATAATAATGGCTGTCACTTTAGGGTGCTGTAGGGTGAAATGAGATTATAAAGTACTTACCAGGTTGCCTGGCACACAGGAAGCTGCCCAGTAAACATTAGCTATCATGATAGTGGATGTTTGAGACATTTTCCTATCCCACCTCTGCCTTGAATATCAGAAAAGGTGGAGCACAACTTGCTATTCCTTTCTCAAAAGTTTCCTGCTGATGAAAAGAACATCTTCTTTCGTTTTGTCCATGAGCAGAGTAAACGACTAATAACTCAGCATCTTAACATAAAATCATGGCCTTCATAGCAACGTGTATGTAGCTGAAGACCATTATGCTAAGTGAGCTATCACAGAAACAAAAAACTGAATACTGCATGCTCTTGCTCATTAGTGGGCACTAATCATTGTGCACACACACATACAAACATGAGATCAACAGACACTGGGCAATGCTAAAAGAGGGAAGGAGGGACGGAGGGGGATAAGGGACACACAACCACCCATTGGGTATCATGTCCACTACTTATGAGTGGGAACATGCAGTATTCCATTTTTGTTTCTGTGATTCACTTATATTGTTGGTCTCCCGCTGCATTCGTGTTGCTGCAAAGGCCATGATTTTGTTATCCTTTATGGATGCATATTATTCCATTGTATATATGTACCACATTTAAAAAATCCAATATACTTTGATAGGCAAATGGGTTAGTTCCATGTTATTGTATTGTGGACAGTGCTGCAATAAACATATGTGTGCAGGTGTCTTTTGGGTAGAAAAATTTATGTTCCTCTGGGTATATTCCCAGAAGAGGTATTGCTGGATCATATGGAAACTCAATTTTAGTTCTTTGAGAAATTGCCACACTGCTTTCCATAGAGGTTAAACTAGCTTACATTTCCACCAACAGTGTAGAAGTGTTCCTTTTTCTCCACAGCCACACCAGCACCTGTTTATTTTTTTAAACTAACTAATGATAGCCATTCTTACTGGTGTTAGGTGGTATCTCATTGTAGTTTTGATTTGCCTTTCTTTGATGATTAGTGAAGCTGAGCACTTTTTCATGTGTTTGTTGACTTCTTGTATGTCATCCTTTGAGAAGTGTCTGTTCATATCCCTTGCCCACATTTAATAGTGTTGTTTGTTTTCCTTTCAATTTGTATGAGTTCCTTGTAGATCCCAGATATTAGGTCTTTGTCAGATGCATAGCTTTAAATATGTTTTCCCATTCCATGGGTTGTCTCATTACTCTCTTGATGATTTATTTTGCTGTGCAGAAGCTTTTTATTTGATAAAAGGTCTCACCTGTCTATCTTAGTTTTTGTTGCATTTCTTTTGAGGACTTGGCCATGGATTAATTGCCTATGGAGGGTGTTCCCTGTGTTTTCTTCTAAGATATTTATAGTTTGAGGTTTTACATCTAAGTTCTTGATTCATTTTGAGCTAATTTCTGTATATGGTGATAGGTAGGGATCTAGTTTCTTTCTTCTTCATGTGGCTAGTCAGTTTTCCCAGCACCATTTGCTCAGTATGATTTCCTTTCCCCAATATCTGTTATTAATGGCTTTGTTGAAGATGAATTGGTTAAGGTACTGGATTTTTATTTCCAGATTCTCTGTCCTGCTCCATTGCTCTATGTTTCTATTCCTGTACCAATACTATGCTGTCTTGGTTACTGTAGCTTTGTAAAAAAGTTGAAAGTCTGAAATGTGATGCCTCCAGCTTTGTTCCTTTCACTGAGGATTGTGAAGTCCTAACTTTCAATGAGATAGTATTTGGAGATTGAGCCTTTGGGAGGTAATTAGATTTAGATGAGGTCATGAGGGTGAGATCCCAATGATGGTGACACAGGATGGGGGATCTCAAAGTTAGGGCCCAGCCTGAGAAGCCAAGTGGGTTATTGGCTTCGTGTAGGAAAGAATTCAAAAGTAAGCCAACAAAGTAAAGTGAAAGTAACTTTATTAAAAGAAAAGAGGGACAGAAAGAAGGTTGCTCTGTAAGCAAGGCAGCCCCTATACATTGCTAGAGTCTCAGAAAATGAGAGCAATTTCATTGAAATGACAGAGAGTAGGCTGCTCCGTAGGCAGAACAGCCTGGGCAGGTATATAGGAAGAACAGCAGCTGTATCTTGCTGGGTTTCATTTTTATAGTTATTTTTTATAGTTATTATATGCTAAGCAAGGAGTGGAATGTTCATGATTTCTTGAGAAAGAGGTGAAGATTTCTAAGAATTTGCATCCACCCAGTTTATTAGTATAAATGGTCAGGATTGGAACTGTCATGGCACTAGAGGATGTGTCATTTAGCATGCTAATGTATTATATTGAGTGTATAATGAGGGGCAAGGTCTGGTGATGGACAAATCAGTGGCCATCTTGGTTCTAGCTGGTACTAACCAGTTTTTAACCACATCTTGTTTTTCTCTGTAGGAGTTCAGAATAACCAGGGTATTCACCAGTCTAGAGAACCTGTCTCAGCCACCTGTTCTGAAAAATTAGCTTTGATGTCTACCTTAGGAAACTAGTCCTACCTAATTCCTATCTCAATGATATTAATACCCTCCTAAGAGTAGACAGCAGAGAGCATGCTCTCTCCTTCTCTGTTCCTGACATGTGAAGGACACAGATGTCTGCAAGCCAGAGAGCCCTCTACCAGAAACCAACCATATTAGCACCCTGATCTTGACTTCCAGTCTACAGAAATGTGAGAAATAAATGTTCTTTAAGTCATCCAGTCTATAGTATTTTGCTATAGCAGACTGAGCTGACTAATACAGGGTGAGTAATAAGACTATCTTACAACTGTTCAAGTATGAAATGTCAGGACTTTTCAGTGAACCGATAAAAGCTTACTAGTAAAGCTAAGACTAATTCATTGACATGTGATCAGGTTCACTCTGTTAATTATGGTCACAGGGCACAACACCAGCCAACTGTCTTTTAGACAAATCATAAAACTGCTATCTCTGAACTGGATAATAACATAGGAGCCATTCGATCCATCTTCTCACTTGGCAGATGAGGGTGCTGAGGCCCAGAGTGGTTCAGAGGTTTAGCATAAGCCACACAGCTGGAGCCCAGGTTTTCTTCCTCCGAGGCCAGTATTCTCTTCACAAAATGCCTCAGAGCATATCATCAGGCACAAGGAGGCCCTGGTAGGGCTGTAGAGATAAATGAGCTCAAATCAGAGCTCCTAGAAAAAGTGCAAAGATTTCCTTTCCAAACTATTTTTATGGATATGTGCAAAAACATTGTGTAGTAGCATTGGCTTTTTATCTGCAGTGTAACTCAGAGACTCGAAGAAATTATTGCTTATTTTTTACAACGAACCTAACTTCCCCCTGAGCTCCCACTTCCCCAGGAGACTGGGGGTATAAAGGATGGTGGGATTGAGGCATAGGGTGGGGATACCTACATTTGTCAATAGACAGCATCAGTGTCTCTTAAATATGAATAGTCTCTTTTAGATTATTTTGTTTGTTTGGGGTTGAATTTTTCAGTTTCTTTTGTCTTCCCCTACTCCTTCTCAAGATGTCCATGTGTACTAGTTTGTGTGCTGCCCCACAGTGCCAAGTCTGGCCCTTGCCTGTGTGTCTGAATTGCACCTGGACCTGCACTGCTTTTGGGTGCACAGATCAGGTAACTTGGCCTTACCCAAGCCTCCACTAGTCCACCAATTCTTTCAGTGGCTCCTGTCCCTTCACAGAGGCATATGGGAACTTCTGGCTCTACTATTCCAGGCATGGGCACACTGCGGCCCTCAGGCCAAAACCCGTCTTTATAAATAAAGTTTTATTGGAACATGGATTGTGGCGGCTTTCATGATTCAGTAATAGTACTGAATCATTGTGACAGAGACTTTGTTTTCCACAAAGCCAAAAATATTTACTGTCAAAAAGTTTGCTGACCATTGCTGTCTGATATAACTTTCTGTGCTGATAGAAACTTTTTTTACCTGCACTGTTCAATACAGTAGCCATCTTTCACATATAGTTATTGAACACTTGAAATATAGCGAATGCAACTAAGGAATCAAATTTTAAATTTTACATAATTCTGGTTACTTTAAATTTTAATTTCAGTCTATGTCTCTAGTGGCTACCATATTGAATACAGCTCCAGACATCTGAGTGGGCTTTGGGGAACCAGGAATTTTACCTCAGAATTTCTCTCTGGCCATTTCCCTTGGTTTCTGCATTATTGCTCCTGGGACAGGTGTCCACATACAAGGCTTTTAACCAGGACTATGCAACTTTCCTAAGGCAGAGGTGGAGGAGATACGTTATTAGTCCCTGATGTTCCAGATTCTTCCACATCTATCATATGTTTACTGGCCAGCAACACACACCTTGCCTCAAGGTTTGACTCAGGAGTAGGATGCAAAAAAGAAAACTCTGTAGTATTCTTCTTTATCCACAATCCCTTGGGTCCAGAAGGGCAGGTGTTCCTGCTTTTCTCATCTGTTGGGAACTTCCCTTATAAGATGCTCTATCTTCCTCCTCCAAGATAATATCGGTTTTTTCCCTTCAGAGAACTATCTAAAGGTTCAGGTGCAGATAGAAACTGACTGGGAGATCCATCTTACTGGCATTCCAAAACACTGTTCTTGATAGAATTGCCACATTAGCTCGATTTATGTGAGGTTAGGAACATGACTTTACAGAGATCAAACACTCATTTGTTGACTACCTGTTATGTTTCCAGGACTCAGTGCATTGCTAGAAAGGATCCAACCTGCTCTTCCCCCCTTTCAGTTCTTCCCTGCCACCCCCAAGCTGACAAATACAATCATCTCTGTGAGTTTGATTTCGGTAGTTGTAGAGAGAATACCTGCAATATAAGCATTGCCTATTCTTGAATAATATATGTTTTCCTCTGAACTATTACCTTTGCTGAAGAATCATTGCTGATCACTCATTTGCACCTGTATCACTCACCCATCCTCTAACCTGTTTCATTTTTTCCTCAAAGCACGTATCACCCGAAAAACTCTGATTATGTGACAAATTAATTTCTTATCTCCCTTCCCCCTTTAGAGTGTAGGCTACACAGGAGCAGGGATTCTGTGTGACTCATCACTGTATTCTCACTACACAGAATGGTACCTGACAGTAGGTAGGTACTCAAATATTTCTGAATGAATAAAAATGACATAAATAGACACTTCTCAAAAGAAGACATACGAACAGCCAACAGACGCATGAAAAATGCCTAGCCTCACTAATCATCAGAGAAATACAAATCAAAACCACAGTGAGATACTATCTAACTCCAGTAAGAATGGCCATCATTAATAAAACAAAAAGCAACAGATGCTGGTTAGGATGTGGAGAAAAGGGAACGCTTCTACGCTGTTGATGGGAGTGCAAACTAGTTCAATCTCTGGAAAACAGTGTGGCATTCCTAAAAGAACTAGAAATTGACCTTCCATATGACCCTGCAATCCCCCTTCTGGGAATATACTCAGAGGGACACAAATCATTCTACAAAAAAGATAGCTGTGCACACTTATTTACTGAAGCACTATTCACAATAGCAAAAACATGGAACCAACGATGCTGTCCATCAAAAGTGTACTGGATAAAAAAAATGTGGTACACATACACTATGGAATATTATGCAGTCATAAAGAAAGACAAAATTATGGACTTCACAGCAACTTGGATGGATTTAGAGTCTATCATACTCAGTGATCTATCACTGAAACAAAGAATTGAGTACCACATATTTTCATTCATAAGTGGGTCCCTTATAAGATCCTCATTCTTAAGAGGAGGAAGATACAGCATCTTATAAGGGAAGTTCCCAACATATGAGAAAAGCAGGAACACCTGCCCTTCTGGACCCAAGGGATTGTGGATAAAGAAGAATGCTACAGAGTTTTCTTTTTTGCATCCTACTCCTGAGCCAAACCTTGAGGCAGGGTGTGTGTTGCTGGCCAGGGTGTGTGTTGCTGGCCAGTAACATCTAGCATAATACTATAAGAAAAGGATTGGCAGTAGTGGGACACTGCCAGGGGGAAGGGGGGAGCACATAGTATACATAAGGGTGCCTTATCCTAACCCAGGTGAAGTGAGGTCCAGTGGGTGTCCCAAACTTCACCTGTTTGTATATCACTTATGTACCCAATCCTGATTTGTACCCTACATCTTTAAAAAAAAAATCAGCATTATACCTCAGTGTAGCTTTGATATTTAAAAACAAACAGAATTTCTTCCCTATCAGAGGTGAAGACAGAGAAGGACAAATGAGGTGAAGGATATAGGGAATCCCTCTTCACTTCCTTTGTGGGGATAGGGAATGACAAAAGTTATGAAGGAACATGGAATCTTACTTGCATCAGGGTTGAAAAACCAAAATTTTGAGCAGGTAAATGATGATCTACAATGGGAAGAGAAGATATAGAAGCCCTCATTCCTAGATTCTAATTTTTTAATACTTTTTTTTACTTCATTATAAATTCTGAGGTCTAGAATAATTTCTGAAGCTCACTTATTTACCTACAATTCCAGTAGTAATCAACTCCTGGAGGTGTCTTTTATTTTTAAATAAAGTAACTAGATTTTATTTTTCTGTTTGGAATGAACTAGAATGTTTTCAAGTTATTTTTCACCTTAGCATCTTTAACTTGCAAATTATCTTATTACGCGTCTTTCTTAGGAAATAAAATGGGGCTAGCAAATAAAACTTCTGAAGTTATTTCAAATGAAATATTATATATAAAAACATATCATAAAAGGATTGACAGTGGCGGGAAACTATGGGG
>CAUYQG010208391.1:0-17717 GCA_963574415.1 Tarsius wallacei
CACTCCAGTCTGGGAGATGGAGTGAGACTCCGACTCAAAAAAAAAAAAAACATATAAGAGATGTGATTGTCATCCCAGACGCTCGTTTCTGTGTGTAAGATGCATCTTGCTTAATATTCCCAGTATGTCATCTGTATTCACTAATGGAATTTGTCCTCAAAGTGGACTTGGAAGGTTTTAAAAATTGGAACAAATTATTGGCCTTTGACAGACAAGTTCCCTGAGCTTCATCTGATGGATTTTCTATGCACCAGGAAGCCTGGCCACTTGGGTTCCAATTAGAACTGGGGACATGTTGTTTATTCTTTTATTGATGGTCTTTTTTATTTAAGAGCTCCAATTCAGTAATAATCTTTGCTGAAAGAAGGATAATGAGATCTCAGAACAAGGTTGTATCAAAAATATTTCAGAAAGCCTTCCTTTGGGTGGTTTAGGTTTGAATTTGAACTTGGGTCTCATTTCTGTTTTCTTTTGGCAGATTTTTGGAGCATACGCGACTCATCCTTTCAAGTTCAGTGACCACTACTATGGAACAGGCGAAACTTTTCTCTACACATTTAGCCCTAACTTCAAGGTACCTAGACGAGAGAAAGAGCCAACTTCTCAGTGTCCTACTGTCAGCAGCGGGGGAGGGGGGGTGGGAACAGGTGTCGTGGCAGTGGCTGACCTTTAACCTCATCTGGACTCACTCCAGCCTGGGTCACCTCTTCACGACTGTAGCGCACAAACTGCTTAGGGTCCCCGTCTTCAGAGCTGCTCAGTCTGGGATCCAGGGAGATGTTGCTGGTCAGAGCCAGCATGTGCCTGAAAGGTCTTTCCTGCTTCATAACCCTTTGGGAGTTCATAACCCCCATTCTGCTTGGGAGGAGCTTCCTCAGTCAATGAGGTGGTTCCCTTTTAGACAGTGATACTCTCTCATATTCCCTCTTTGCTCATCCTCCAGATTGAAATGTCCTCTGTTTTGTGTTTCTTTCCCCAAGGTCTTTAAGTGGAGTGGAGAAAACTCGTATTTTATCAATGGAGATATAAGTTCTTTGGAACTTGGTGGTGGAGGGTAAGGTTTTTGTTGGTGGTATTGTTGTTGTCGTCGTTGTTTTATCGCCTGACCTGAATGTGTATGTTTTGACCCAGGTAACTAAAACCTTGGTGTCAGGTGATTTTTAGCTAATCTGTGTGCTTAGATTAATTAGGACAGTGGCCTACCACATGACAGTAAGAGTCAAAGAGTTATTTAGCTATGTGTCTAAATGGGGAACTGCTACCACTGGTCTTTTACCCAGTCATTTCACTGTGTTAAAAGAAATAGACCCTTGATTTTATAGGCCATTTAGAATTCTGCCTGTCTGTGGCATAAGGGAAAGAGGAGGATGGGGCAAGAGAGGACAGAACGTATGCCACATAAGATTTAAGTGACCCCCCCCTTTTTTTAACCTTTTCAGGGGACGATTTGGCTTATGGCTAGATGCTGATTTATACCACGGACGAAGCAACTCTTGCAGCACTTTCAATAATGATATTCTTTCCAAAAAGGAAGACTTCATAGTTCAGGACCTAGAGGTGTGGACATTCGAGTGAAATTCAGACTGCCTTAAAAGACCATATTAAAAAGACTGGGTCTGATCAGTTCTCCTACGGCTGGCTGGAAGACGAAGCCCAGCCCAGGCTGCCACGTCCCACCTCATGCTTCCTTCCTGCCGTCATTTCAGAGCATGATCCCACTGCAGAAGGATGCTGGAAGGTATCCGTGGAGGGCAGATAGTGAAGAGGAATTTGAAATTCAGATTGTTGACTTTGTACTTTCACTTCTTTCAAACCCATACCGTGAGGAATCAGAGTGTTTATAGATGTCTGAGTTGAATGCAATTTTTATTTTTGGTAACTGTGAAAAAAATAAGATACTGTGGAAATATATACATGCCTTGTGTATTTATCAGCATAATTTTCATTACCAAAATGTACAGCTACTGTTTGCCATGGAAAAGGTTAGTCTCCTTGAGAAAAATTGGAAGTGTACAGCACTTAAAGGGAATATATGATTTTTTTAAAAGAGGTTTTATTTATTATTTTCAGCATATTGTATGAAATGTGTGGGCAGTTTTTTTTTTTTAATGTGTCAAATTTTGAAATAAAGAAATGTATACATTTTGTGCTACGTTTTGGGAACAAATCTGTTTGATTTATATGGTTTTATATTGAATTTTTTTTTGCCCTGATTGTTTAGGGTGATAGGTCTTAAGCAGCATATATCTACATATCTACATAGTCTATATGTAACCTATATGTAGATATATAGATTTATATGTGTGTATGTATATGTATATATACATATATATGAGTGTATAATTCCAAATTTTTAAAAACTCATTACCAATGTTCATTGATTTGACTATTACAGGCCAGCTTTCCATTTAGTCAATAAAAGGGTATATTTTTAGTTACTTTCACCTTGAACACGTTTGTGTAAAGAAGAATACACTATTTCTCACAGTCTTACGTTGACATTTATAGAAATGGATCCCTTTGTGAACCTAGATTTAGAGTAAACCCTGCTTTGGAAAAGAAAATGGTTTGCTTCTTCTAAAATGTGTGTTAAAAACAAAAAACTTTATTTTCATAATTTTTTTGCATAACTTTCCCAAGCTTTTACTTTAATGAACAGGCCTCTGTTTTAAAGGAACTGAGTATTTTAACTTCTTCATTTTTAAAAATCAAGTGAGAAATATCAAATTGGACTGGTTGTCTTGATTTCTAGACTCTTTTATTTGAGGAAAAAGATAATGCAAAGAAATGCATTTGTACCAAAATTGAGATAAAAGCGAAAACCTATTTTAAAAATATCAACCCAATTTTTGCATCATAAAGCATCTTTTATTAAAAATAATAATAAAACCTTGTTAAAAACTTAACCAACATTATTGATTGCCAGACTTCTATGAAAGCCAAAGACTGCTTTCTAGTGAAAAAACATTTTTTCAAATAATAGCCAAAACTGAGAAGTGGTTTCACATAAATTCCCCAGTAGTTTTTGAAAGAAAAATTTAATACCAAATACGATTTATATATCTTTGTTTTAAAAACAATCCTTAGAATTTTTCATTATTCTCCTGTTTTAGACTATTTATAAAAGAGAACAAACAAATGGTCCAGTGGCCGCCAGTCAGATCAACGATTATCGTACTCCGTTCACATTCCACGCAAGTTTAAGTGAATGCTGTAACATTTTAAATCTGTATCCTGGGTGTACTTTTCATCCAAGTTCTCATACTTTTGATTAACAACATACTGACAGTTTAACTCTGATCTGCTCGTTAAATAATGTGTTGGTGTGAGATATCATGATGATCCCATGTACCATTTACGCCATTTGCAACCATATGCTATTAATAAAATGGAAAAAATTAAATGGTCGCGTTGCATATAGTTCACTCTGACCTAGTTTAGTCCACGATGCTATACTTGTGGGAGCCTATCCAGATGCCGAGTTCTCTATGTAAAGCAGTATTGTCCAATCCAAAATGTGCAACACTTCATTTATGGATATTGACTCTATGTAATGCCATGCTATCCCAATATTTTCAATAAAGGAATTTATGCATTCAGCGTGATTTTCGTTCCTGAGGATTCTTTCATCAGGCATTTGTTGGGTATTAGAGATTTCATTTTTGCGAGAGGTGATGAAATATATCCAACATTAAACAGGATCCAGCACCCGTGTTCTCCAGCGCCCTGGAGACTTCACTTGCTGGAGCCACCCTCCAAATCTCTCCAGTTAATGGAGGCAGCTCCTTTTAGAGTTACTAGAGACCCCAAGTCAAAAAACAGAAAAAATTAATAGAGACAACTCTCAGCTCTGCCAGCTGCTTCTGTGTTCTAACCCTTTTAGCTGCCCTATGAATAATGAACTCCTCTTACTAAGTCTCAACCTACTTCCTAATTTCCATGAGGAACCTCTTATCCTCTGATAAATTTCCTTTGGCTGGCAAGGCTCGGTGGCTCAACCTGTCATCCCAGCACTTTGGGAGGCCAAGGCGAGTGGATTGCCTGAGCCCGCAGGTTCAAGACCAGCCCAGGCAACTTGGCGAGACCCCGTCTCTACAATAAGTCAAAAAATTAGCCAGGCGTGGTAGTGCATGCCTGTAGTTCTGGCTACTTGGAAGGCTGAGGTGGAAGGAGCCCAGCAGGTCGACGCTGGGGTGGCTGTGAGCGTGCCACTGCACCCCAGTCTGGGTGATGGAGTGAGACTCTAACTCAAAAAAATTTTTTTTTCTTTGGCTTCCTGTCACCCACTAAAGATGGAGGCTGCAAGCAGTCTTCGTCACTTCTTAATTCCTCAGTTCATCAGTCCTTATCAAAGGACGTAGGTGGAAGGAGGCAATCAAGTGTTTCTTCAAACTTTGTTGAAAATGATTTAGATGCATCCCCATACTACGAGCCACAGGAGACACCCCAAACGAGTATGAGAAGTATGTCTGCCCTAAATTTAATTTCCCTTTCCTTGATTCCTTTTAAACTTTTAGAGACACATAGCCAGGCATGGTGGCGCATGCCTGTAGTTCCAGCTACTTGGAAGGCTGAGGTGGAAGGACCATCTGAGCCTAGCAGGTCGAGGCTGTGGTGGCCATCAGCATGCCACTGCACTCCAGCCTGGGCGACAGAGTGAGACTCCAACTCAAAAAAAGGGGGGAAAAAAACTTTTAGAGACACATAAAATAGGACTAGTAAAAGAATTACTCTTCTTTTGAGGAAGTCGTTAAGAATCACTTAAGCCAGAAAGGGATGTTAAGATTCATGTTTTTCTTAGGAGGACTAACCTATTTTTACCAGTTTAATCACATAGAGAAAGTAAGGAGGTCAGAAACCAAGGGAAATTCCAGAAAACTTAAGATACGGGAAACCACACTCACCTTTTGTATGTATCGAAAATACCTCTGACCACTTCCTTCTGTCCAATCAGGTCACATTCTCTCATCCAGGGGAAGCCCCAAGCTCAGAGCACATATGCTCTGTTCCCACCTATGGCCATTATCCCTAATGATCTAACAAACGTTGTCTTTCCTGAGAAAATTAACCTTCACAATACGCACCAAACTCTAAGGTTTCCTCCTTTTTTATTTCATATCTCATGCTTATTTGCTGATGAAAAGTATATATGCCCCCTAATGGTCAATCAAGCCATCAAGATATTGTCTCTTGGTAGAAATATCTTTAGAGACTTTTGCTTTATCTTCTAGATCAGCATTGCCCAGTAGAGCATTCTACAATGATGGAAATGTTTCATGAATTTTCACTGTCTTTTAGGATAGCCACTAGCTACCATTCTAACACTGAACGCTTGAAATGTTCTTTGGGTGGTTGATTTGAATAGCCACAGGTGATCACTGGCTACTATACTGAACAGCACAGCTCTAGATCAAGACGTCAGTGCCGTATCATGTTTTCAGCGGCAATTAAGTCAGATACAATGCCTTCACCAGAAGAGAGCCTTTAGTTCCAAGCACCTTGATTTGGATTCATAATGATCTATACCTTTATGGATCTTCACACAACGTGGTACCACCTCAGGTCAGAATATGTCGCTCCCTATTTAGGTAGTCAGTTTACCAAGTGGCCAGAGAGATGAGCTCCCTGAGAGTCTTCCCATACTGAAAAATTGCTTCTCTATAAGATTATCAATCCCCTCCTCTAAGTAAAGGTAATGAAAACCCCTTCTGGTGTCCAGGCTTTGTCGCACATAAAGTTCTGGTGTGGCGATCAGCACATTTGTTCCTATACTGGACAGTTCACTGTGCATGGCAGCCCTATAGGGTGTCATGTCCCTTACCAGAGACCTATCCGTGATGCACAATGAACCACTAAAAAACCCAACTCACTCCTTACACAGAATTGGGCATCCAGTCTCAGAACCATCTGGAATAATGGAACCCCCCAGAATGACTCACTTGGTGCTATATTCAGTGACCGATCCTTCTAAGTTTGGCAGCTGGGATACCTACTACCCCCACCCCCCAAAGAACCTGCCTGCATGTGGAGAGTTTTTAATAGCAGCCATTTAGAATAAGAGACAATCAAAATCCATAGGAGGCTGGGCACAGTGGCTCACACCTGTAATCCCAGCACTTTGAGAGACAGAGGTGAGAGCATTCCCTGAGCCCGCGGGTTCAAGATCAGCCTGGTCACCATGGCGAGACCTCATTTCTACAATAAATTAAAAAATTAGCCGAGCATGGTGGCACATGCCTGTAATTCCAGCTACTTGGAAGCTGAAGAGGAAGGATCGCCTAAGCCCAGAAAGTTGAGGCGGTGGTGGCCATGAGCACGCCACTGCATTCCAGCCTGGGCAACAAGGTAAGACTCGGACTCAAAAAAAAAAAAAAAAATCCATAGGGGAAAGACCATTAGACAACCTTAGTATCCTATTTACCCATCAACACAACCCATCATTTTATGACCCCCTTCACTTCTAGGGTTAGAAAAAGTAATCCTGATCTTGCTTGACATAACCCTTGAGGAAAATGTTATACAAGAAACACAAGAAACATGTTCACTGTCAACCAGCTTAGATGATAAAACATGCCTTCTTGTGCCTCTGAAGCCAAAACATATCCTCACCTTGACATCATTTTGAAAACAGGAATTCAGCCAAACATTTCAGCTTTCAATTCCCATGATATCCTTCTAACCTCACTGTCCACTGGCTGATAGATCAGCCACACCTTACCTAACAGCTGACTAAGATTAGCCCTTTCGTCTTTGAAGACTCCAATTAATAAGAATATTTCAACGAAGGTATGCTGTGTTGAGGTATTATATCAACCTCGAGAGCTGTTAAAAGGCCTCATAATTAGTCCACATCCAACAAGGCCCAGTCTTGTTCTCTTGTAGCATCTTGTTTTCCTTGTGTTCTAATCCTTGTAGCTGTTCTATGAATAACCACCTCCTCTCACTATGTCTCAGCATACTTCCTAATTTCCATGAGGGACTCCTTACCCTCTGATAAATTTTCTTTGCCTTCCTTTGGTTAGAGAAGGGGATTGATAATCCTATAGAGATGCAATTTTCCAGCATGGGAAGACTCTCAGGGAGCTTGCCTCTCTGGTCACTTTGTAAGCTGACTAGACAGCAAGAGACATATTATATGACCTGAGGTGATACCAAGTTGTGTGAAGATCCATAAAGGCATAGACCATATGGATCCAAATCGAAGTGCTTGGAATTACAGCTTCTCTTCTGCTGAAGGATTCATATCTGACTTAATTGCTGATGAAAATATGATATTTTACTAAAGTCTTGATCTAGAGCTATGCTGTTCAAGGCAAGAAAAGTGGATAGGTTTGACCTGGAAGTGTTCTAGAGAGAGTTGGGGATATAGGATATGGGCCCCTTTTAGCAGGTTGTATAGTTAGACCCAGGTGGGGCTCAAAATTTCTTAAGACTTCAAGAAACAACAAAGCCTAGTGGTTAAGTTTTGGATTCTCTAGAGTCAGATACCCTGGGTTTGAATCTCAACTCTAGAGCTTACTGGCCATGCGACCATGGCTAAGTTATTTAACAGCTACATGCTTTGATTTTCTTATCTGCAATGTGGGGATAATAATAGTAACCACCCATGATTACACAATGGTTAATGTGCTTAAAATAGTACTTGGCAGAAAGTAAGCATTACTAAGTGTTAGATAAATAAAATAATGGAAGAACTCCTCCTTGTAATTAAGAAATGTTGTGAAGAAAAGTCTGTCTTCTAAGATAGCAACTTGTTTGGTTTTACAACAATTTTCAGACATGTTATAATGACTCATTTGCTTTTTAGGTATTTTAAACCAAGAGTTTGTTTTCTCCCCTTTTAATTATAAAATTAATATATGTTCATGATAAAGTTTTCAAACAGTACAGAAGAGAATTCAGTAAAAGACAAATGTTTTCCTCTAGGTTTTCAGAGGAACTCACAAAAATTCCTTGTGTTTCCTTCTAGAACTTTTTTTTTTTTGAGTTGGAGTTTCACTTTTGTCTCCCAGGCTCGAGTGCAGTGGCATACTCACAGCCACCACAGCCTCGACCTGCAGGACTCAGACGATCCTTTCACCTCACCCTTCCAAGTAGCTGGAACTACACACACACATCACCACACTTGGCTAGTTTGTGTGTGTGTGTGTGATTTTATTGTAGAGACAAGATCTCAGCAAGTCGCCCTGGCTGGTCTTGAACTCCCGGGCTCAGGCAATGCTCTGACCTTGGCCTCCCAAAGTGCTGGGATTATAGGCTGAGCCCCTGCACTTGGCCTAAGAGTATATTAATGTATATATAAGCATATTTATATCTTCTTCATATAAACAGAAGCATCCTACACATGCTGTTTTCAGTTTGCCTCTTAACAATATATTGTGAATAACATTTTTTATCCATATCTGTAGATGTTTCATTCTTTATTGCATGAGTCTATCGTTTAAACAGTCTTCATAAACAGTCTCCATTCATGGACTCTTTTATGGCTATTACAAACAATTCTTGGGGACTCCTTGTGCGTGGCCTGCATGGCTGCCTTGAGGGTCCTGAGAGAGAGCGGCGAGAGATTAAAAAGACACAGACACAAAGATGTCAAGAAAAGCTGGGGCCAGGTGGGACACTTTCCTCTGATGGAGGAGAAGTGGCCCTGAACTAGCTCAGCCTGTTTATTTTACAATCAAGCACAAAGGACGTTGGAAGGGATTCAAGGTCTGTGAGGGAGTCATAACGGAATTTTGTTGCTCCCTAAGCGGCAAGGTGTCCCGTGGTTATCTTGCTGTAACTAAGGCTTTGTGCACCCGGATGTGTGGGCTCTGAGACGCCGTTCCGTGTAGCAGGCTGCATCCCTAGCTCTTTGGCTAGGATGCGGAGCAACCAAGCAGGACCTTGCCTTCACTTGGGACTTTGCCTTTGCTCAAGGTCTGCTGTCCCAACAGTGCTTTACCCACTCCCTACATGACATGACTCTAGGTGGTAATAGCTTTCAAACTTTTATCTTCTTTACTAAGGATTATAATTGGTTTTAGAGTGGAGTTGTTTTCTATTTCTTGGCTAGTATGTGAAAGGACAGACCAAGATCTGAAAGTCATTTTTCCTCTCGTTCCTAAACATTAATACAATGATGAGAAAGTAGAAGCTATGTTTTTGGAGAAATGCATATTTTAGGTAGAATTAACTTTGCCAACTTTGTCTTTTCAGAAACAGATTTCCTGATACTCATAGTGGCAATCAAACTTGCCTAGAGTAAAGGGAATTTACAAGGCCTAAGATATCATGCATTGGGCAAGAATTGTAGAAGTCACAAAACTTGCCTAGAGTAAAGGGAATTTACAAGGCCTAAGACATCATGCATTGGGCAAGGATTGTAGAAGTCACAAAACTTGTAATTGCAAAAGTTATGACTGCTCAGAGGAAGAACAGGTGGGGATTTGATCTTCCAGTAAATTGGGCACTATCTACAGGGAAGCCAAGGATCCCCTGAAGCTACCCACTGGGAATGCATAGGAGATAAGGGGAAGTGCGCCCTCCATTAGCTCTAAGGAATGTCATTCGGGAAGGTGCAGGAGCATTAGAATCCTTGTTACCCCCTTCTCTAGGGGCTATGATAATGTGGGCAGACATTAGTGGGTCTCTGTCACAGGATCTCCAAGACATTCGCAGGTGGTCAATAAGGAAATCACGGCAGTCACATCTACCTGATTGCAACATCTCCAGGGGAAAGGATTTAAGCCAGGTCTCGGGGGGCTACAGGACCACATTCACCTAGAATGTAAACCTGCTCCCTGTCTGTGGGGAGTGAACTTTTCTTAAATAAATCTTATCTTCTTTCACCTCTTTGTGTGTTGCAATTCTTTGCATTACTCGGATCTCTAGGTTGCCAGCGTGCATCTCCGGCTTGCCAGCTCTGGCAGTGCTGTGCCCCTGCACCTCCCTCGCCTCCCTCTCCATTCATCCATCCACCCTCACACTCTCTATGCCCTAACATTTTGGTGCCCTAAACTTAGCTGCCCTTCAAGGAATATGTTGACTGTCAGGAGACATGAGGTAAGTTTGGTGGAATTTGGTAAGAACATTGTTTTTTCAAACTGATCTCATTTCTTTTTCTTTCTTTTCTGTGAATCACTACACAGGCCAGTGAGAGGATGCCATAGATATTTAGTACATTTGATTTTAATAAACTGTCATGTGATACCCTTTATTAAAAATAAGAGAAATTTGAGCTCAGTTATAGTGTTGTTTGGTAGATTGATAGCTGGTTGAACAATTAGACTCTCAGTCACTTGATGGTTGGCTGGAAAAAAAGGCTATTTTCTTGGGGAGAATGCCGAAATGCCATTCTGGTACTTCTCTATTGGAATTATACAAGTCTGGACAGTAGTCAAGATGCTTATTTGCATCATCATTTAAACACATAGTAGGGCTGAGTGCGCATGCTGTTAATTCATGTACTTTGGGAGGCTAAAGCAAGAGGATTGCTTGAAGCCAGGAGTTCGAGACCAGTCTCCTGGCCTCAAGCACAGTGAGATCTCATCTCTACAAAAAAAAATTTAAAAATAGTTGGGTGTGGTGGTGTGCACTTATAGTCCCAGATACTCAGTAGGCTGAGGCAGGATTGCCTGAGCCCAGGAAGTCATGGCTGTAGTGAATTATGATCATGCCACTGTATTCAACTCTGTGTGACAGAGTGAGACTCTGACTCAAAAAAAAAAAAAAAGAGAAAAAAGAAAAAAACTGCCCAGTAATATATTACTAAAATATAAAATTTAAATAATCTCTGCAAATAGACTTTTGTATCTTCATTTCTTCATGTGAAATAAAAGGCATCATCTCATAAGATTTTTTTTTAAAAGTCAGTGTATAACTTCTTATTCCTGGTTCACATGTTCACCAGTCTATTTTACAGACAATACTGGGAAAATAACTGAAGAGAAGAAGACATCAGGGAAACTTTGAATTCAATATTTATTAATTTAGGAAACTGCAATAGCTAAGTAGCAGCCCAGTCTCAACTCATGGTCTTGGCATGTATTGGAGAGGCTAATGAGAAAGTCGGCTAGTCAGGAAGAACTAATATGTGCCTTTTTTTTTCTTCCTCTTGTGGCCTTTTCCTTTCATTGTCTTATTCTTGTTAGACTGTTAAGTCAAACTGTACTATTGAGAAACTACCGTGATAATACCCATCAGAGAAGTAATTATCTCTGAAGAAGGGGTAACAGGAAAGGCTGGCAAGATAGTCTTATACAGTATTGAAAATAGCCTGTACCTTGGTTTGGGTGATAGGTACATGGGTTTTTGTTTATTAGGCAAAAATTGAGTACTTTATTTGTGTGTGTAACTATATATATATTCCTCATACTTAAAATGAAAGAACAGTATGATTAAAGGCATTAGGCAGGAATAAGCAAATAAGCAGACATTAATCCAGTTTGACTATAATATATAGAAAGTACAAGCAAGGAAGAGTTGAGAGTGTTTCATGCTAAGTTCTTAGGGTATAAATGTCATGATAAAGAAACCAAACTTTGTTCCTTACGCATTAGGTAACTGTTGGGGAGTTTATTCTTGAACACTTGAACTTTATTAGAGTGAATTGACCACTACAGGAGTTGATTGTGGATCCTCTGGAAAGCATACTGTGTGTGATTCTTATGGAAGAACACTCTCTAAATAGGCCATGATTCAGGGTGGTGGGTCAGAATCACTGACATCCATCTCATCCTAGGCAAGAGTGGGTCAATGAATATCCTTTAAGAAGTTCCATGCTCTTGAGTTTGAAATGAACCATATTTGAAAAATCAGAGATCTGGAAGAGAAAAGGATAGGAAATGTGAAGAGGTGATTTCTAGGCATGTTCCCTGAGATATGACAGAGGTAATTCAGGGTATCTGGGAGCAATGGCCTTTCTTCATAGGATGTCTTTCTCATATCCTCCTTTAAGAGTTTATGGACTTGTTTCTGTAGAACAGGACTAGCACATAGTAAGTGTTTAATAAAAATTTTCTGAATGAATTCAAAATGAATAATCCCCTTCAAAATAAAAAAATGGCATAATAATTATTTGTTATTCTGTTTTTGTTTTTTACTGGTAAGATTGTTAAAAAGTTGTGATCACTCTAAGTTAATACATTGTATTTCCTTCCTCATTTAAAAATGCCTTCTATGACAGATGTACCAATTTACCAACAGATTTTATTGGTGGGTGTGTGTGGGGGTTTGTGTGTGTAGGAAATACAGCAGTAAATGTACACATGGTCATAAGCTGCATTCTAATTTCAGAAATACTAAAAATTAAAAAAAATAATGCCTCCTGGAGACAAAGAAGTGAACATACATAGGTCCCCGTCTCCCATCTTTTCTTGAAGACTTACATCGTATGTTCATAACACACTCACCTTTCTTTCTCTCACATCCCCAGCAGCTCCCAGGACTGGTCGTTATTCTGGCAAACTTCATGAGAATATCCGGTAGACTAACGTCTAAGGGAAAAAAACCAGTCACTACACACTTGATCTGCACAATTTACAGAAAATAGATTGCAGTCCCAGATCTTACACCTTTAAAGAAAACAACTAAAATCGGGAAAGAATAAAAGCTTGGAAGTCCCCTCCTCTAAGATTTCATTTCTGGCAAGATAATTTCATGATTATTTTCATTTGGTTGAATGTTGTATTTTCCTGCACATATGCTTCCAGTAAAATCTCTCAAAATATAAACAGTGTTGACTTCACCTTACTTGTCCTTAGAGTTCCCACTGTGAGTTTACCCTTCTCTGTTTATGCTAGAGGCCTGTCTACTGTTTATTCCTTCCATTTCTTCAGGTCTTGGCTGTTTATTCTGAGAAATAGTAATTGTATTGACTAGCAATAATATGACATAACCATCTAATTGTCTTAGTCTGTTTTGTGCCGTTTTAACAAAAGACCTGAGACACTGGGTAATTTATAAAAAAATAGAAATTTATTTCTCACAGTTCTGTAGGCTGGAAAGTCCAAGAACAAGATCCTGGTATCTGGTGAGAGTGTCTTGCTGTGTCCTTGCATAGTAGAAGGTGGAATGCAAAAAGGGGAAGAAAACTCTGTGTCCTCACATTGCAGAAGAGCTGAAGAGAGTAAACCCACTTCCACTAGCACTTACAAAAAAAATAGCTGCATTCATCCATTCATGAGGACTCCTCCCAAACACCTCCCATTAGGCCTCACCACCCAATGAAGTTGCATTAGGGATTACATTTTTAACACATGAATTTTGGGGGACATGGTCAAACCTTGGTACTAATTATGTCACACATAAAGTTGCAATGTATAAATAGAAACTGCTTTGCAATTTTTAAAGTGTCTTCATACATTAATTTTTAATGTGGGAAGAGTAGCTATTATGAATTTTATTTTAAAGTTGTATAAATGGAGGCACACATTAATAAACACTTGTCCAGTGTCACACAGCTATTAAATGCCAGCTGAGGAATGAGAATTGAGGCATGGCAACGTTTTGACAAACGCTCAGACAAGTTCTTCTACTCTTTCTTATGCTCTTAGTGATTCCTTTTTTTACACTTAATTTTTAAAAGAACCGTCTAATTATATAAGATAAATGTATCTGGTTGTCCTCTTTAACACTGCATATCTCATAATATGACACGAATTTTAGTAAACTATTCTGTCCTCTTTTTCCCTTTCCCTGTCTCTGCTTTCCCCTCCCCTTCTGGTATCCCACTCCTACTTTCTTTCTTCTAGCAGGTCCCGACTGCTTCAAAAAATATCACATGAAAAATGCAACAATGATCGGTCAGCTACCCCTTTGCCATTTAATTTCTTTGACTCATGCATGAACAATTGGAGGCTATTCTCAAAATTGTCCTTCAGTTCTTTTTTCACATGCTCTTTGTTTACAATGCAGTTCATAATCTGTTTGTCATAGGGATTACTGAACAACGCCAGCCAACAACTAGGCCACGCATGTCTGAGTGCGGAGGTCACATGTCTTTCTTGGGTTCTTAGTGTTCCCCTACAGTGACCTGAACTTGTTCTGCTTCTATTCTTTTCTGTGAGGGGGAATGGTATCTTCCAGTTATACAGGTCATGGGGACATTATTTATAACTCTGCACTCACTCCTCATATTCAATTCATTACCAATTCCAGTCACATTTTCCTCCCAATCCTCTCTTGAATCAGACCACCTTTCTTTATCTACTTGACATCACCCTTATTCATACCATCATCTTCTTTCTGCTAAGAGTCTGCAGTAGTTATAGAGTCCATTTCTTTATTTCTGGTCTCTCACTGCCTCCAATGATCATGCTGTTCTCTGTGCACCTCCATTAAAACTACTAAGTATTTCTTTTAGCTTCTGAAACAAAGATTCCTAGTCTATCGTGCCCCACCCATAATTTGGCTCCTCAGACCTCTCTGAAGTAATTTCCTCTCTCTCATCTTCTGTCTTGCTCCTCGTAGTCCAGTACTTTCAGTTTCTTTCAGTTACTCAAACAGGCCTGCTCCTTTTCAATCTACATGCTACTTCCTCTGCCTGTAGAGTTCCCTTTCTCACCTAGCTTAACCCTTATTCTTCCTTTAGCTCTCAGTTCAAACACCACCTTCTCATTCAAGTCTTCTCTGACTTCTCCTCAATTTCTCCCTTTCATGGCAGCGTACACTTTTGTTTTGGGGGCACTCACTGCTGTGGTAGGTTTACTTTTATTTGGCTAATTGTTGGATCAGGTGCCGAAAGGAAAAGGCCCACAGTGAGACTATTTCTCATTCTTTACTTTTTGGGAACACTTAAGGCAGTTTTTCTTTTAACCCCAACCATACCTTCTTGCAAATATTGACTGCTGACATATACTAACTCCCAATGACCGATCTAGGAATGCTTTCAGCAAGATGTACCTGATTTGTGTGGCCTGATTGTTGCAAGAATATCTCTAACTTATAGATTTATGAACTGCAGCTGTGCTGATGAATGAAAATTAATCACATGGCTAGAACTGAAGTGAGAAATTACAGCACTCAGACGCTTCCCTATGCTAATTCAAACCATGCAGAGTGAGTACCATTCACTCCAAAACCAAAACACATCACAGTGCCCCAAACAGGAGGCTGCATCAGGTCTTCTAGATAGTGATGTGGAATATGCCCTTGATGTTCCTTTCTTATAACCTTTGCTAATCACTGTGAAGCTTGATGTTGGATAACATTTGTATTTCATGTGAGTCTTATTGACAGCTCAGGCTTTTGTTATGTAGGTGAACTATCTGTATTTTCTTCTCCTTGTCATGTGAGCTTCAGGAAAGCTCTGTTTTATCTGTTATTTTCCTGTTTTCTGGACCAGTATTTAGCACACAGTAAGTGAATAAAAAATATTTGTGCAGTAGAGGTCACCACAGCTTATGATATCCAGTTCTTTCCTTCATACACACATGAGAAGATGATCCAGTATCCTGCACGATTAGATCAGGCCCCAGTGGCTAATTTTGGCCAGTGAATTTTGAGAGGAAGTATCTACCACAATATCAGAATAGAGGCATTAAGATTAGATGTAAACTGCCCACATATTTTTGCATTTTCCAGAAAATGTCGAAACTTTATGTTGAGATGGTTGTATGGAAAGATGGTAGAGCTTCTGTCATTATTGGCTTCCTGACTAATATGTAGAGCACAGTGCTCCTCCTATGCATGTTGGCTATATAGCATGAACCAGAAATACCAATTTATTGTGTGACGGTATCATAGCCTATGTTGCCTAATACACAAATGAGAAGTAGACAGCCAAGACTGTACAAAAATCTTCTGGAGCACATCTGCCATTTTTTCCCTCTTCCCTTGATCCTTCCATCCTTTCTCTTCCTTCTCAAAATATAAATTAGTAAATGAAATATGTGAGAGGGTGGCTAATGTCACTGATGTCAACTGATGCCTTGAACTGAATTGACAAAATGAATTAAACTGATGCCATAATTTAGAGCAGAACATCTTTTATGCTATGTACACCCTTTGATAAGTATTTGAGATTCAGTCATGAAGAATGCCTGTTTCCTGGCTGCAAATGGCTCATACATCCAACTAACAGTAGTAGAAAAATGAGTAGGCTATGACAAGAAGATAAAGCAGAAAGATAACATCAATTCTGATTTATGGAAAAGGATTGTAGAATAACTTTATAGATGGAAAGATATTCAAATGAGATCTTTGAAAGGATGAAAGAGTCCACCAAATGCAGAAGAGAAAGGGCCTATCATTGACATTTTTACATGGCATGAATATTAATAGTGTGCCAGGAAAAAGAATTTAGTACTTGAGGATTGGTGACTAGGGTGAGAATTGGAGAGAAAGCATAGGAGGCCAATTTCTCACTTCCAATTTGCCACCCCCAAATCTTGCTACCACTGTTTTCTTTTTCTTTTTAGCTTGAGACAAAACTATAGTGCTTTCTAATGGTTTCTGATAATATATCTCAATAGGTTTTTGCATAAGAATTATAGATGGTTCCTCCGGGTTTATTCCCAATAGGGGAATTGCTGGGTCATATGGAAGGTCAATTTTTAGTTCTTTCAGAAATCGCCACACTGTCTTCCAAAGAGGTTATACTAGTCTGCATTCCCACCAGTGTAGAAGCATTCCTTTTTCTCCACATCCTTGCCAGCATCTGTTGTTGTTTGTTTTATTAATGAACTCAAATTTATTCTATGAAAAAGAGACCTGCACACGAATGTTTGTTGCAGCTCTATTTGCAATAGCAAGAACATTGAACCAACCGTGTTGACCACTGAAGCTGAACTGGATAAAAAAATGTGGTACTTATACACAATGGAATATTATGCAGCCATAAAGAAGGACAAATATATGGACTTTGCAGCAACTTGGATGGATTTGGAGTCGATCATACTCAGTGATTTATCACAGAAACAAAGAACTGAGTTTCATGTGTTCTCACTCATAAATGGACCTTGAACAATTATAATGCTATAAGAAAGTGATTGGCAGTAGTGTAAAACAGTCAGGGGAGTAGGGTGGGATTGAGAGTTGAGGGAAACTACTAGGGGAGGGAGGAGCATACCTCATCAACAAGGGTACCTGCATGATTAATGTTTATATACCTAACCCTGAATTGTACCCCACATCTATATAATAAATAAATAAATAAATAAATGAATAAATAAAAATTCTGATGGTTAATGCCCTATTTTCTAATTTCACACATTTTTGATACTTATAAGCAGAATGACTAAGGTGTATTTCTCTAAATAAATTCAGTTGAATAATATTGTCGAAGTCAAATATTGATATCCTAAAGAGAAGTTTATATAGTACGTATTATGTATATGAAGCTTGACATTTAAGAAATAAAATTTCTTTTTCTCCCCCTCTCATTTCCACAAAAAATAGTTTAAAACTTCCTGAGTCATTTTATGAGGCACCAATATTTAGATAAGGGCCTGAACATTACAATGGAAGAAATTTAAAAAACACACTAAATGTTTAAAAAGCACACTCCTGAAATTAGCCACAATAGTCTCAATTAAAATATTAGTAAATAAGGCTGAGTATTAAATGAAAAGGATAATATATAATGAACAAATGGGATTTATAAGGGAAATGCAAGATTGCTTTAACCTAAAAAAAATTATAGCAATTTATCACACTAACAGAATATAGTGGAAAATATGTTGTCATCTCAAGAGATGTAAAAAAATCATTTTAGAAAATTTAACAACCATTCATAA
>CAUYQG010208396.1:0-21523 GCA_963574415.1 Tarsius wallacei
TTTGTTTCTGTGATAGATCACTGAGTATGATCGACTCCAAATCCATCCAAGTTGCTGCAAAGTCCATATATTTGTCCTTCTTTATGACTGCATAATATTCCATTGTGTATATGTACCACATTTTCTTTATCCAGTCCAGCTTCGATGGGCAACATGGTTGGTTCCATGTTTTTGCTATTGTGAGTAGAGCTGCAACAAACATGCGTGTGCAAGTATCTTTTTTATAGAATGATTTGAGTTCCTCCGGGTATATTCTCAATAGGGGAATTGCTGGGTCATGTGGAAGGTCAATTTCTAGTTCTTTCAGAAATCGCCACACTGCCTTCCAAAGAGGTTGCACTAGTTTGCATTCCCACCAGCAGTGCAGAAGCGTTACTTTTTCTCCACATCCTCACCAGCATCTGTTGTTGTTTGTTTTATTAATTATGGCCAGTCTTACTGGGGTTAGGTGGTATCTTAATGTGGTTTTGATTTGCATTTCTCTGATGATGCGTGAGGCTGAGCACTTTTTCATGTGTCTGTTGGCTGCCCGTATATCTTCTTCTGAGAAGTGTCTATTCATGTCTTTTGCCCACTTTTTAAAGGGGCTGTTTGTTTTTCTCCTTTTGGCGCATTTGAGTTCCTTGTAGATCCTAGATGTTAGACCTTTGCCAGATATACAGTTGGCAAATATTTTTTCCCATTCTGTGGGCTATCTTCCTACCCTCTTGATGGTTTCTTTTGCTTTGCATAAGCTCGTTAGTTTGATTAGGTCCTACTTGTCTTATCTTATTTCTTAAGGTATTGACCTTTAGGTTCTGAATAGGAATTAGTTGCCAGAATTTTTGTTGTTATTTAATCATTGTACTGATCATTAACATCAATATCACAGAATCATAGATTTCATAGAATTTCAGAGCTAAAGGGGACTTAAGTATCCTTGAATCACCATTCAAATTCCCTGGCAAGTAACAATGCCATCTCTACCAAGACATTTCCAATGACTAGGACCTCATTTACTCCAAAACCGCTTGTTCCATGTTTGGATTTTTCAAATCATTCAATAGCTTTAAAAAATATGTGCAGGCTGGGCTCGGTGGCTCAGCCTGTAATCCCCGCGCTTTGGGAGGCCAAGGTGAGTGGATTGCCTGAGCCTGCAGGTTCGAGACCCGCCCGGGCAACTTGGCGAGACCTCATCTCTACAATAAATTAAAAATTAGCCGGGCATGGCAGTGCGTGCCTGTAGTTCCAGCTCCTTGGAAGGCTGAGGCGGAAGGATCACCGGTTCCCAGAGGGTCGAGGCTGCGGTGGCTGGGAGTGGCCACTGCACTCCAGTCTGGGCAACAGAGTGAGACTCCAATTCAAAAATATATATATATATTTGCCTAGGGTTTGTCTTTTTATCACTTCCAGTCATTGGTTTTAATGCTGAGTCATGTAGAATAAACAGACATAAACATCAAAGTGTAACAAAGCTGTAGGTGTAGAGAAGC
The DNA here is from genome assembly GCA_963574415.1 of Tarsius wallacei. Lineage (NCBI taxonomy): Eukaryota > Metazoa > Chordata > Mammalia > Primates > Tarsiidae > Tarsius > Tarsius wallacei. The sequence goes on from CAUYQG010208396.1 coordinate 1,473, forward strand.
AAAAAATAGAAGAATCCTAAGCAGGAAGATAGCCAGGCACATGAATGGCTTTGTGCACCACACCTTTACAAAACAAATAATTCTGGAAGAGTGACCCAAGAGATGACAAGTGGATTTAAAAATGGATCCTAACAAGAAGCCATTGAGAATCTGGAAGCAGAAGTTGCTGTTGGGAAAAGGCCCGCAGGACCTAAGGATCTGAGGTGGAAAGGAGGCTTGCTTTTCCTTTTATACCCTTTTTACTACTGTAAATCCTTGTCATGTGTATATATTTATTAGTCAAAGATGAGAAGATCTAACCCTATCGGTATATGTGATTCTTCCCTTCCCTCTACTGCCCACTGTTCCTGGCATGGCTTCCACATTTTAGCCTTTAAGTGTCAGCTTAAACTGTTACCTCCTCAGAGATGCACTGATTACCATCTTTTAAAAATTGGTTTATGCCTCCACCCTCTTATTTCTTATTATTTTACCCATCCTTTCCTTCAGGATCTATCATTGTATAGATGTTTGTTTTTATTCATTGTCTACTAGATGGTAACTCCCTGAGGGTTCATTTGCCACTTTATGCCCAGCTTCTAGTACAATATCTGGCATATGGTAGTGAATGACAAACGCATTTTAATGAATGAATTAATACAGAAGGTTAAGGAAGAATTCTGGTATATAGTTATAGATAAGAAGATAACTAGAGGTGTCTTTCTACAATGAGACCAGAATAGACAAAGGGGATTAAAAGTTAAGCAAATGGAATTTAGAAAAGATTTCTAGGATTCTAGTAATGAACAATTAAGCATAAGACTTATTTTATTTAATTAATTAACATTTTATTTTTTATTTTTGAGTTGGGGTCACTTCATTGCCCAGGCTGGAGTGCTGTAGCACACTCACACCAACCCAGTGTCAACTTGCTGGGCTCCGGCGATCTTTCCACCTCAGCCTTCCAAGTAGCCGGAACTACAGGCGCAGACTACCCCACACAGCTAATCTTTGATTTATTGTAGAGATGAGGTCATCAGGTTGTCCGGGCTGGTCATAAGACTTAATTTTATTTATTTATTTATTTTTTTTTGAGTTGGAGTCTCACTCTGTCGCCCAGACTGGAGTGCAGTGGCCACTCCCGGCTACCACATCCTCGACCTGCTGGGCTCAGGTGATCCTTCTGTCTCAGCCTTCCAAGTGGCTGGAACAACAGGCGTGCGCTGCCCTGCCCAGCTAACTTTTGATTTATTGTAGAGATGAGGTCTTGCCAAGTTGCCCAGGCGGGTCTCGAACCCGCGGCTCAGGCAATTCACTCACCTCCACCTCCCAAAGCGTGGGATTACAGGCTGAGCCACTGAGCCCGGCATAAGACTTAATTTTAAAGAAAACTGTTAAAAACATATTTCTGTAGTTCCTTAAGAACAGTATTCTTACCTAATTTGGAATATATATATTGTGGTTTGGGCTAACGGAAAAGAAGTTTCCCAACTTCTCCATGAGTATAAGGAACAGAGCAGCAATTTTTTGTGATAAATATACTTTAGTCATATTCGGAAAAAAAAATAAACCCACTATGATCCAGATTAGAATGTTTGTTTTTCTTGTTTGCCATAATTTAAAAATAATTAATTTTAATTTTTAGCTTTGTTTCATCACTTGAGAAGCCAGATATTTATTTACCAAGCTCTGCTATGTCCAAGTTCAGTGCCTCCTCCATGACAAAATTACCTCAACAAGCTGGAAATGCAAATATTGTAAGAAGTAATACTTCTTTGCTTCTTTGTTTTTCTTTTAAACTTTGCCTGAATGCTTAAACTTTCAATGATTGTTATTTTTTATCTGAAATATAGGTCCATATGCAAGAAAAAAACCAGCAAAATCTGTCACCAGAGATTGAGAGGCTATGCTTTACTCGCTCTGAAAAAGTAACAAATTCTTCAAAATGTAAAGAAGTGGATTTTTTTATTAGAAATAGTGAGTGTAAAAAGGAAACTGATTTCAGGTAAGAACTCTTTAAAGACATTTCAAGATTGTACCAATAAAAAACTTTTTACAGTGAAATTCAGCATTCCTTTTTCCTTAGTTCATTTTAGACATCAGAACCTGAACATTTTATTTATTAAAGACATTGAAATTTTAGTCCTCTTGGTGAGCTAAGCTCCTTAAGATGTTTCACAACACCAAATATCTCAGTTTTTGAAAACCTATATATTTGATGCTATTTATTCAGAAGTTATTTCAAGTTGATAAACTTACTTTTACCGATTTGAATACAGTCTGTTAATTGTGTAAAGTGTAAAATCACTTGAGAAATCCAAATTAGATCAGCTAAGTTTTCAAAAGTTCAAGTTGTATTTCAACCAACAAATTACTTCACAATTCAACCGGTTTTCAGTGAAAAGGTCAGATTAAATCTAATCAGTGTCCCCACTGCAGGTCCTTTTATTAACAGAACGGGAAATTCTGTAGCAAATTTTCTCTCCTCTTGAAGAGACAAAGATTAGAGACCTGTTCACACCTTTTTTTTCTTGGCCTGGTCAGTGGGAGTGCAGAAGGAACAAAGAAACCTGTAACTAGCTGTGATCAGTTGGTTGCAAACGCCACTTCTCTCAGACCAGTCTGTTCACACTTCTATTAAATGTCATTATTTTTAGTAAGTTTAAAGAACTACCTTTACAGTTCCCACCTTTCACAGTTATGAAGTCTAATTTTCCCCTACAGACTTCCTACAATGTTATGCAAACTGAAGCTCACTTGATGTATCACCCTCACGGCAATCTTCAAGTTTATCTACATTGTATTTAGTATTACATTATTTATTGCGTATTTTAAAATAGTGTTACAAAAATTGTTATTTTTACTTTACTTCTTTTCCCTCAGTAGGGATCATCTTGATGATGAAGCTGATGAAATGAAGTATTTTCTGGGAATATTTGATGGCATTTTCTAAAGCAAACAAACAAACAAAAATACCGGTTATATTACTAAGACAAAGAATAAAGACACCTAATTACAAAGCATGCTTTTTATTTTTAAAATGTAATTCATGATTGTTCAGTTTTTACTATTGAATTTGATCAGCTTTGTTGACTTTTTTTGCAACAAAATATATGGACCGATTTATTTTCCCTGTTATATTGTCACTTTCTGAGAAGTACTTTTATAGTAGCTTTGTTTCAATAAACTGAAACTAAGTTGCATTTATAAATAATTATTTTGTTATTAATTGGATTTTGACAACTGATTTAAAATTTTATTTTTATATTTTCTTAACCAGAAGAAAGGTATTCTGTGAAAGCAAAATAATGCTAAGTTAGTTAATTTATTCATTGTATGGATTAATTCACTAATAATTGTTCTCATGTATTTTGTTTTACTAAATATTTGTAAGAATCCAATGGCTGTTTGAATCTGAGCAACAATAAATATTAATCAATATAAATTGTTTTAGTTTAGCTTGTTTTTTAATGTTGTGAGCTATAAAACTTTTTTATGCTGACTTTTACTATAGTAAAAAGATATTTTATATTATTTTCCAATGAATTATATTTCAAATTCGTTTATTTGAAAATAGTATATAGATGCCCTAAGCAATGCTTATTATGCAATTTACTACTTATAGATACCACGTGACGTTAAAGCCCACTTTAGAGGCTGTGGAATTTCTTTTTTAAGCATAAAAACCTGAGTGGCAAGAGAAGCAAATAAGAGAAAACTTCCGGATGAAATTGTTACTGTTATTTTTAGTAAACGTATGTGCGGCATCATATGAATTAAACTTAGATAAAAAGAACAAAACTAAGCGGCTTTGTCTCTGTGTTGAAAAAGGACAGCCGGTTCCTTTCTTCTAGTCCTCTTTACAATCGGTATGTTTCTGCATCTGAATCAATCATGCTACAACCTTTAAAGCTTCTTAAACACCATTAAGATGAAAAATTGGTGCCCTACGGTCTGCTCATCTTACCTCCACAGATTTGACACTAAAGAAATAGCAATTTAATTCAACATGACTTATTGTGATCTGCTAAGTGAAAAACACTGTACTTGGTACCATAAAGAATGAAAACACGGTTTCTGTTCTTGTGGAGCTTAGTTTACATTCTGGTAAAGAAGTTAAGATATGTAATAAAGTAATAATAAAATATGGAATACGTTACAGCAATACCCAGAGATCATTTGCTCAAGAGATTGATACGCTAGCAGGAGCCAGATACTAATCATCAGGATAATGGGAGAAAGACCCTGAAGGCATTTCAGAGATCTAGGGGGCCCCTTCGGCCCCAGGCTGAGAATGTTAGGGTCTTGAGGACAGAAGGGGCTAGCTGCCCTGAGCTACTGGGTCTCTGTTCCTTGCATTCTGGGGTAGCACTCCCCAGCTGCCCCAGCTGGAAAGGTGGCTTGGAAAGATACAAGCCATAAACCTCTGCAGCACCGTGCCCTGGCTCAAACAGGCCCAGGCACAGCCTGTGCTCAAGCTACAGACGGGACCAATGGTAGGCCTTGGCCATTTCCGCGTGGTGCTACTTCTGCAGGCCTGCAGGATGCAAGAACTGTGGAAGCCTGGCTTCCTCCACTTAGATCTCAGAAGATGCCTGAAAAGCCTGGGGTCCCAGACAGTGACTCTGCAGGGGTGAAGCCACTGCTGAGATTCTTTACTAGGGTAATTCCTGGTGGAGCTGCAGGGGCTGGGCTGCCCTTGAGAACCCAGACCTGCAGAACCACCTGGGAAAGCTACAGGCACCAGACTCCTCCCGTGAGAGCAGCCATTCAGCAAAGCCATAGGGGCGGGGCTGCCTGAGGCCTTGTAGGTCCAATCCCCACCCTGGTGTGCATGGAGTCGAGAGAGAAGATTCCCTGACTTTGAGATTTTTTTTTTTTTTTTTTTTTTTTTTATTTGGAGTAACAAAACGTAATCAAGGATGGTGCACAGTGGAACACAAACGGCCCCCCCAGCGTTTACCAGCAGGCCACAGCCAAACAAACGCCACCCCCTTTCAAGTAGCCGGATTTTTATTGTAGAGATGAGGTCTCGCCAAGTTGCCCAGGCTGTTCTCAACGTCCCCTCACCTCGGCCTCCCAAAGTGCTGGGATTACAGGCTTGAGCCACCGTGCCCGGCCCGACTTTAAGATTTAATGTCTGTCATGAGTCATCTGAGAAATGCAAATTAAAACCACAACGAGCATCGATTTACACCAGTCAGAATGGCTGTCATTAAAAAGGCAAAGAACAACAGACATTGGCGTGGATGCAGAGAAAAGGGAATGCTCATATCATACACTGTTGGTGGGATTGTAAACTAGTTCAAACTCTGTGAAAAACGGTGTGGAGATATTTGACCCAGCAATCCCACTATTGGGTACAGACCCAAAAGAAAAGAAATCATTATGTAAAAGAGAAACCTGCATTCATATGTTCATTGCAAGACTATTCACGATAGATAGCAACACCACCAACAATGGACTGGATAAAGAAAATGTGGTATATATATTCCACGGAATACTACACAGCCATAAAAAAGAAAGAAATCATTTGCTTTGCAGCAACATGGATGGACCTGGAGGCCATTATCTAAAGTGAACTAAGAAACAAAACCAAACACCACATATTCTCACTTATACGGGAGCTAAATGGACAGAAAGATGGAAATAATAGACACTGGGCATGCCAAAAGAGGGGAGTTAGGATGAGGGGCGAGGGTTCAGAAGCTTCCTCTTGGGTACTATGTTCACTATTTGGGGAGTGGGGACACCCGAAGCCCAATCCCCTCCAGTATGCAAATGCCAATATGGCAAAAATGCACTTGTAACCCTGAATCTAAAATTTTAAAACTTAAAAAAAAAAAAGTCTGCCTGCTGGGTTTCAAACTTGATGTGGGACTGTCACCCTTTTCTTCTGGCCTATTTCTCCCTTTTGAAGTAGGAATATGTACCTTATGCCTTATTGTATCTTGGAAGTAGATAATTTGTTTCTATTTCACAGGCTCACAGAAGAGACTCTGGACTCTGAAGTTGGTGCTGGATGAGACAAGACTTTTAGGACTGGTCAGGCATGGTGGTTCGCGCCTGTAATCCCAACACTTTGGGAAGCAGAGGCAAGAGGATTGCCTGAGCCCAGGGGTTTAAGACCAGCCTGGGCAACCTGGCAAGACCTTGTCTCTACAATAAATCAAAAATTAGCTGGGTGTGGCGGCATGCGCCTGTGGTTCCAGCTACTTGGAAGGCTCAGGCGGAAGGATCACCTGTGCCCAGTGGGTTGAGGCTGCGGTGGCCATGAGTGTGCCATTGTGCTCCAGCCTGGGCAACAAAGTGAGACTCATACTCTAAAAAAAGAAAAAGAGAGTGAGACTTTTGGAACTTTGAGGATAGAATTTTGCACTGTGACAAGGACATGTGTTCTGGGCAGCTAGGGGCAGAATGCTTTGGTTTGAATATGATTTGTCCTCACCATTAGCCCTCAAGGCTTGGTCCCCAGGATGGCAGTGCTGGAAGGTATTGCCTCTAAGAGGTGATTAGGTTGTTAAGAGGATTAATGCCTTTCTCATGGGGGTGAGTTTCTAGCTCTTTAGAACTGGATTCGTTACTGCGAGGCCAGGTCATTATATAAAATGAGGCTTCCTCTCAGGTATGGTCTCTGTATGTGCCTGCTTCCCCTTCTGCTTCTCTAACATGTCATGAAGAAGCCTCAGGCTTTTCCCAGAAGCCAACCAGATGCAGCTGCCTAATTTTGAACTTCCCAGCCTTGAGAATCATGAGCTAAATAAACCTGTTTCCCTTATAAATTACTCAGTCTTAGGTCTTCTGTTACAGCAACAGAAAACAGACTAAGACAACCTCCTATGTAATCAAAAAGAATGGCCAGTGGACAGTGTTATCGTAGACATGCCCTACTCTGTGCAAGTGTTTACCTAGAAAATGATGTCTATGTTAAATATAACTAAAAAAAAATTCTGTTACAATACCAACTACTTAAAGGAGTCTAACCACTGGCTTATCGTTATATGAAGTGAATAGTAACCCTAAGTTTTTCTATTCATAAGTTTTAAATATATGGAATTTATTTATTCATATACAATGAACCACACAGTGGAGCTTTTCACAAAGCTCGCAGTGGAGTTCATAGAAAGAATTCCATTCTAGACCCTCTCCTGCATACTGTTCCTTACGCTTTCAGGCATATCTCCCACCCCTGCCTCCCCCTCACCACTGTTAGCTGGCGTAAGGGCACAGCATGCAAATCTATTTTATGATTACCTTCAGTAAAATGTAATTCAAAAGTAAACCTTCAGTAAATTCTGTTATAATACATCCTAATGCCAAATCAAAACGATTGCTGAATTATTCACTATTTTAAGTTTTGGCACAACATACTCTCTTCGCTATGATCCCGTTTCTAGAAAACACTCTCATCAAGCACAGTAGGAAACCATTAGGACCCCAGCCTGCAGGTCATATGGATAATAGGTACCGAAATAATATCAGGTGTGTGCACATTTAAGGACCTTACGGGAACAGAGAAGGCACCAGTGAGCAGGAAGTCAGGACCAGGAAGACTAAACTATGCCAAGCTTAGAATTAAGTAAGCAAGCTAAGAAGCTCAGTCTGGGTTTTGGTTAGTTAGTGAAACAAAGCAAAAAGGAAACCCCTGGAACTTCTCATCTTTTGTCCCTTCAACTCCCAGCTGCCCATAGTTCAAGGCCTTGCCACTTGACCTGAACACTAGCAGCATGGGAAACCGCCCCCCCCCCGCCCCCCCAGGAGCTGGTTGGAAGCTCAGCAGCTCGGGCCTCACCCCAGGCCTTCTGAGCAAGAATCTGCATTTAGCAAGATCCCTGGTAATGATGTGCACATTCAAGTGTGAGGAACATTTGTTGAAGGTGGAAAGGAAAGGAGACAATATCAGGATTTTAAGAGAACCCATTCCCGAAGACAAGAGTAAGAAGAATGATGATTACTTGGTTTTCTGCGCATATATTTCCTATTTTAAATATAATATGGTGATGCAGCTCTTGTTTAATTGCCTTTCAGTATAGATTGTTTACTTCACCAACGGTGTAAATTATCTTTATAATTCTCATGCATCAACTGGGTATTTTTTATGTAGCTTGAGAGGCACTTAGATGCTCTATAAAGTTTTGTTTTAATTGACATAATAAAAACAGATAATTCAAAAGAGAAATCTTTGTTTCAATGTTTCAATTTGGAAATTTTTCCCAAAACTAACATATGCCTTAAAAATTCCTACACACTTCAGCAAAACAAAATAAAAACCAACAAAAACACTGAAAGCATTCTATTCCAAAAGATTTAAAAAACTGTGCATAAACATGGACTTGCATGTTTTTTCTTTCCTTTTTCTTTTTTTTTTTTTAGAGATAAAATCTTGCTACATTGCCCAGGCAATGCTCTCTCACCTTGACCTCCCAAAGTTCTGGGATTACAGGCGTGAGTTACCACGCCCGGCCTGACTTGCATATTATGTGTTATAGCTATAAAATTCATCTTAAAAATGAATTAGCTGGGCACAGTGGCTCACGTCTATAATCCCAGCACTTTGGGAGGTCAAGGTGAGAACATTGCCTGGCCCCAGGGGATTGAGACAATCCTGGGCAACTTGGTGAGACTTCAACTCTACAGTAGAAAAAAAAAAAAAAATTAGCCAGGCATGGTGGCACATGCCTATAGTTCCAGCTGCTTGGAAGACTGAGGCGGAAGGATTGACTGAGCCCAGTAGGTCAAGGCTGCGGTGGCCGTGAGCATGCCACTGCACTCCAATGCGGGTGACAGAGTGAGACTCCAAATCAAAACAAAAAACCTAAAACTAAGCTGACAGCATTTTGCCTGAAGTACCTCCTTATGACAGTAGATGGCTTCGATTATCTAGAAACTACAATACTGTCATTGTTTCTTTTAGCTTATATACTGATCAGTTTGGAAATGTAAACTTTTTACCATTTAGAAATTAGAAAAAAAAATTTAAGCTACAATAATTTTATCGCAATCTCTTTAAGGGATTGGTTAACTATAAGTTTTATTTTTTAAACTTCTGTATTTTTTTCTGTTATCTGATATAATTTAAAATAAAGGATATGACTGGATGGTACAATGAAAGAACCTTAGAGATTCTAGTTGAAAACTCCAACTTACAGAAGGGAAGACTGCCGGGCTCGGTGGCTCAGCCTGTAATCCCGTGCTTTGGGAGGCCGAGGTGAGTGAATTGCCTGACCCTGCGGGTTCAAGACCCGCCTGGGCAACATGGCGAGACCTCATCTTTACAATAAATCAAAAAATTAGCTGGGCATGGTAGCGCGTGCCTGTAGTTCCAGTTACTTGGAAGGCTGAGGCAGAAGGATTGCTGGAGCCCAGCAGGTCGAGGCTGTGGTGGCCGGGAGCGGCCACTGCACTCCAGTCTGGGTGACAGAGTGAGACTCCAACTAAAAAAAAACAAAAAAACAAAAACAAAAAAAAGAAGGGAAGTCTGAGCCCCCCACAATATTCAATGACTTGCTTGCCTAGTTCGTTTCTCTGCAAATAATTTGTAGAACTGGAACCCAGGTTGGTTTCTTGCTTTTCTTACTTCAATTCCTAATATTGAGGGTTATATCTCTATGCTCACATTTTGAAATTTTTAATCTTTTGATAAAAAATGTAAAATGTACTACATTCTCTTCGTCCTTAAAGGTGTTAAGAAATTCTTTTCGGGCTGGGAACTTACAGTGGCTCAATTCTAAACACAAATCTACCCATAATCATTACACTTTTGAAATATAGCAGACGCATCTTGTAGTACATGGTAGATTAGAATGGCCTTCCTATGCATTACTGTTTGGAAATAGCCAGCTCTCTTATTTTTCTTTCACTCAATACATAGTGATTGAACAGCTGCTATCCACTGTGTCATAAGCAAGTCCTGGAAAGATGAATATGACCGTGTCGTATTTCAAGGGGCTCACAGATGACCAGGTAAAAGTGATAAAAATACAATAAGAGGCCGGGCTCGGTGGCTCAGCCTGTAATCCCAGCACTTTGGGAGACCAAGGAGAGTGGATTGCCTGAGCCCGCGGGTTCGAGACCCGCCGGGGCAACTTGGCAAGACCTCATCTCTACAATAAATCAAAAATTAGCTGGGTGTGGTAGCGCGCGCCTGTAGTTCCGGCTACTTGGAAGACTGAGGTGGAAGGATAGCCTAAGCCCAGCTGGTCGAGGCTGCGGTGGCCGAGAGCATGCCACTGCACTCCAGCCTGGGTGACAGAGTGAGACTCCAACTGAAAAAAAAAATGCAATAAGATATATGGATCTTTGAAGTCATCAAGAGCTTTAAAAATAATATTATCACCAACAAATTACATTACCAAATATCTCTGAGTTCAAGTTTTTTCTAGACTTCACATAATAGAGTGTCGGAATGCCTTAAGAAGGCAACATGTACACTTTATAAAAAGGAAAGCTACACATTCTTTTGGATGGCGGATTATAAAAAAGAGAATGGAGTACATTTGGAAAGGAACAAGAGATCACTGAGGGGCAGATTATGGGAGAAGAAAAAGAGGTAAGGAAAGGGACTGAAAACAAGAAGGCAGCCTTGACCGGCAGACTGGAGTGAGAATCATCTCTATGCCTGTGATGTAATTCATATTTACAATTTGGGTGGAAAGGAAATTATAAAATCAAGCACTTTTCAGTAGTATATAAAGTAATTTTTGCTTTTAACTAAAGGAAAATATTTTAATTGGAAGGCTTTATTCATTATGGAAAATTAAAAGTATTTTATTTATATGTATTTAAAATGTAGTTTTAGATGGAAAGGCAAAATAAATAAACAAAACTAGACATTCCTTCTTCCATTTGACCCTGAAGTCTCAGATCCCTATTTTGGGTATTTTTTGTTTTATTTTCATACTTAAGCTTCCGTACTTTTTTTTTTTTAATTGGAGTCTCACTCTGTCACCTAGGCTGGAGGGCAGTGGCAAGATCATGGCTCCCTGCAGCCTCGACCTTCTGAACTCAGGTGATCCTCCCTCCTCAGCCTCTACCACACCTGGCTAATTTTTTTATTTTTGTAGAGGGGAGGTCTTTCTATGTTACCCAGTCTGCTGTCGAACTCCTGGGTTCAAGCAATCCTCTTGCCTTGGCCTCCCAAAGTGCTGGGATTACAGGCATGAATCACCGTGCTCAGTCAAGTTTCAGTACTTTAATTTGCTTTTCTGACCTGTTTCTGGGCCCCTGACGACTATTTGTTTACTTTTCCTAGGTCAATGACTTCATTCTGAAACTCAACATTTTAGAGAGAGGAGGGAGGGAAAAAGGAGGCCCTGTTTTCAACAAAAATACACTTAGTCAAGGCAACTTGATTCTGTCTTCCAGTGCCGTGCGACACAGCTTTTCTGCTGATATCAGTGAAAACTAGCCTAAATGAGAAAGAGAAAACAGTTCTCTGTGACCTTTGCTTTTAGTAATTCAATATCATATGCTTTGAAATATTACTCTCATTTTGCCATTCCCCCCATAATATATAGTCTGTGTGACTTTTTTCCACACTTCTCATCTAGGAATATGATCTTGTTTTGAAGAAAAGTTTGAAAGTTAAACACAAATCTTTACTGAGAGTATTTAATATCTACCTTATAAAAAATATGACTGAATAAAGTTACTCTTGAAGTTCTATTTTTATCCTTAAATTAAAGTTTAAAGAAAGGAAAGGGATTAGCAGTTATTATTAGATTTTTATGTTAAAAATTATGAACTTTCAATATATAAATTTCGAGTTTTTCCCAATAGGCTTTATTGCTTCCTCTGTCTTTTCATATTCCTGGGCTGTCTATCAACCGTTTCCTATCCTTTTGGGATTTTCCTTAATTTCTGTTTGCATTACAATGTAATATTTCTTTTATTTTAAATGATTTTAATTTCATTTTTAATATATAGTAAGAACACCCTGCAACAATTTCATTTCACTACTTTTCACTTCAAAATAACTTTGTCTTTTGAAATTTTTGCCTTCTAAAACAAGTCAAGCATTTTAGAGTCTACATAAAAAGAAATATTATCTTCTCTTTGAATTTTCAGTATTTATAGAAAAGAGTTCCATGTGTCCAGACAGTTTTAATGTTGAGATGCTTAATAAAGCAGAATCTCCAGTGTAATAAATATTTCTTCATTTGGATAATTTCATTGACAAAATTACATGCAATAATTTACAAATATATGTATTCCTTTAGGTTAGAAAGAAAATTGGCTGTCTTTTTTTTCACGATAAAAATAGCTTCATTGGATTGTTTTCCGATTATCAAAGTAGCATATAACTATTCTTAGAGTTTACAGTACCAATATTGTTTTTAAAATTCGGCAGTTTTGTGCAATAGACTAGGTACATACGTAGCCACTCAGATCTAAAACCATAGTACTTGGTGAAAAATGTAAAAAATAAGATCTGATACTATCTAAGTAAATTTAAAATACCTGCACAAAATACAAAAATACATTTGGTAGAATACATACAAACTAAGAGATGTACATAAAAGGTATTAGAATAAGGGTCAATGTGTATGTGTTTGGGGAGCGGGGTTTTGGATGATCTCAGTGGGGAGCAAAACAGGAGAGAATGAAAGAAGAAATTTTAGATAATACAGACATGTACGAAGAAGTTTCAGTCATGTTCAATTAATTCTACTACTTGGTGTCAATCAGAATTATCATGTTTGGCATGCAGCTACCCAGAAGCACGTGCACACACACACACACACACACACACTCACTTTAAAGTGGTATTATCATCTGTTTTTTAATTTTTTTTATTTAATAATACAATATAATCATTTTTCATGTAGTACATTCATGGATGTACTTATTTAATGACTATCGTACTGATATATATTTAGATTTTTTTTTCCAGTTTTTTCTTATAACCAATTGTGTAATGGTTATCTTATACACACAGCTTTAACTATTTGCCTTTTGTTAGAAATGCACATTTAAATTATTCACATGAATTGTCAAATTGTTCTCCAGAAATGTACCATTTTTACATTTCCAATATGAAACTTTCTGATTCCTACAAGGTTCTACAACTTGAAACACTTGTTAAAAAAAAAAAAACCAAAAAACCCCAACAAACAAAAACAAAATCATCTCTGTATTTTAGACCATCCAAATGTCTAGCTCTCAACAATTGGGCAAATTTACTCACAGAGTCCTTTCTGTTCAGTGTTGTGTGAGATGAAAGACTGTGAAACATGCTAATGTCAGTGCACAACTGACAACTCACATTGCCTTTGTCTGATCTAAACATCAGGGACTGAGCAAAAGCAGAAGAGAAGCACTGAGAAATACCCCTCGTTCCATATGTACGTATCCACTTCAGCAGCACATCAATTGTTTTGTGCTATGTTTTGTATATACATTAGAATCCTGAAGTTTAAAAAATATTAAAGCCTTTATGCCAGGTGAGGCTGAGGTGGGAGGACTGCTTGAGCCCAGTAGTTTAAGACCAGTCTGGGCAACATAGCGAGAACTTGTCTCTACAAAAACAAACACACACAAAAAAACTAGTCTAGCATGGTAGCTTGAGCCTGTAGTCCCAGCTATTTGGGAGGCTGAAGAGGAAGGATCATCCGAGGCTAGCAGGTTGAGGCTGCAGTGAGCCATGATCATGCCACTGCACTCCAGCCTGAGTGACAGAGTGAGACTTTGACTCAAAAAAAAAAAAAAAATTGAAGTCTTTAGTTACGAATACTGGGCCCTATGTTCTGAGTAATTGTGAATTTTCTGTTTTTCAACTTCATTTCTAAAGTGACTTTTTTCTTGAAGGTTCTGACATCGTTGGCAATCGTATGCCCCAAACAGTTGAATGGGTTTTCAAACCCAGCGACCAAATCAGACAGCAGTTCCAGTGCCCCAGTTGGAGCAGCCTGGGCAGGAGGGAGGGCCTGAGCTGACTCAGGGCTTTGACCATGCCCATGCACTGCAGGGCCTTGGGCTAGTCACTTAACTCCTCTCAGCCTCACTTTCCTCAACTATTACATATTACTTGGCTCTGTCTCCAAGCAAATATTTGTTAGTGACTCAGCTCAAGGTAACAATCAGGAGTCATGGCTGAGAAACATCTAGAACCCAGCAAATACTCATTAAGTGGTACCTATTGTCATTATTAAGATAAAATGTGTAGATGTTACGGGAGAGAAGCAGACAGTAAAGAATTTCAAATATTCCCGATGGCTGGTAGAAGTCCAAGGTTTGGTGCTGGGGCCAGTATGAACCTAGAATGTGGGAATTAATATTGACAGGTTAGAGAAAAAAGGGACTTACTTTCTCTGAATTAGGTTCGGCATTCCGGGTTACCAATAGCTTCTCCAAATGGAAAATACCCGTGTGGCGTTTAACAATGTACACAGGTGAATAATCAACTCATCAAGCCAAAGTACTTAAGCTTTAGCTACCTAAAATCATTGCTGTACCCAAAGCCACACCGCAGAAAGAATTTCTAAATGTGTGTTTTCTTCGTGCTACTTTGTGGCAGGAATTTAAAATTGATCATCTTTTTCCAAGACACATCTTTATTAAAAGGATATTATTTAAAGTCATCTGAGTGGTAATTACTACGTAAAGGCTAATTGACCTAATTAATCTAATGTGGGTCCATGACTCTTTAGTATCCAAAGAAGAGCACTTTCAAATGAGATTTTTTTTTCCAAAAAAACTCCGAAAGGAATTTCTTTAAGTGAACATCCTTAAATTTAGTGAGTCTGGTTTATTTCTTGCTCACACATATTCTATTGCTGGAGTAAAAAGAGATAGAGAGACTCATTCTCTGAGGATTCTAAGGAATATTCTGTTCATCACTCAGGGGAAGGCACTATATAAATTACATTATAACAATACTGCCTCTTTCTGAGAACGCAGCACTGAAAGAAGACTTCAGCATGACAAGAAGTCAAATTTACTATCATACTGTTTTGATTCTCTTGGCAATGTGATAAAGCGCATGCTGATACCTGCTTTTTATTTGATTAACTTCGGCTTCTCTGAATGCCAACTTGTCCCATTAGAAGTCTTGACTGCAGCCGGGCTTGGTGGCTTAGCCTGTAATCCTGCGCCTTGGGAGGCTGAGGTGAGTGGATTGCCTGAGCCCGTGGGCAACTTGGTGAGACCTCATCTCTACAAGAAATCAAAAAATTAGCCGGGTGTGGTAGCGAGCACCTGTAGTTCCAGCTACTCGGAAGGCTGAGGCGGAAGGATCGCCGGAGCCCAGCAGGTCGAGGCTGCGGTGGCCAGGAGCGGCCACTGCACTCCAGTCTGGGCGACAGAGTGAGACTCCAACTCAAAAAAAAAAAAGAAGTCTTGACTGCAAAATATCAACCAGGGCTGATGATATCTGGGTCCTAGGACTAAAAAAGCATCACCCACATCTAAGGTAAGCAAGCCAGTGGCTCCCAAAGCTGCCCGCATTCTAATCCCAGGATTTCAATGGACAGGTTGCCTCCCATGGCAAAAGGGACTTTGCACATGAGATGTTAAGGCTCTTGAGATGCGATTATCCAGGATTATCTGGATGGGCTCCATGTAATCACAAGGGTCCTTGTAAGCGAAGGAGGAAGGTAGGAGAGGCAGAGGCAGAAGGAGATGGAACCACGGAAGCAGAGGTCGGAAGCAGAGGTCAGAAGAGAGAAAGAGCGAGTGAGATGCATTTGAGGATGCCATGCTGTAGGTCTCAAAAAATGCAGGAAAGGGCACCAGTAAGGGAAGGAAGGCAGCCCTGGATTTTAAAATGAAGCGAACTGGATTAAAATTAAGCTCTATGACACTGATTTTTAGACTTCTGGCCTCCAGAAGATCATAGATTTGTGTTGTAAGGCAATAAATGTATGATGTTTTAAGCTGCTAAATTTGTGGTGATTTATTACTGCAACACCAGAAACTAACACAATACCCTTGGATTCATGGCACAGAGCTACAGTCATGAGGTTTTTGTTGGATTGAACTGACTTTCCCAAACTGTGCCTATAATCCAATGTCACAAACCAGGGAGACCTTATGCCGGCAGATTTTGTTTTTTGGTTTTTTGGGTTTTTTCCAGCACACGTCACTTCTTTGTTCCTATTTATTTTTAGGCTTTTTGAGAACAGGAGCATTCGTGATTAGTTAAGCCAATCCTTCCATGAGTTAATTCCCCTCTCTCAGGTCTCTCAAACCCAAAGACGTTGTCTAGGAAGACATTTACATCTATAAACAGTGTGTTTGAATCAATTTGGTCTCTGTTTTGTACTCAAGATTAAACAAGAGTGACCCATTTGGAGGGTAAAAATTGGTCGTCTTCGCCAGGGGTCTCAAGCTCTGGATATATCCTTGGGCAGCTGGTCAAAATTTCACATGGGCCAAAAATTGAATCATACTAATATTAACAGCTAAGGAGCACTCATATCCCATTATCCCATGCTTACACCCAATTTCAATAGAGGAAATTAAAACTCAAGAAATGGCACCATTCTCACTGTCACATATAGCAAACTCACTGTGCGTTTGACTCACCCCACACCTGGGTTGTTTGCCACTGCTCTGTGTCCTTTCCCCACTCCAAATTTGTAAAGTTTTCTATATGACACGGTCATGGCAAGTTCACTTTCACGATGTTCCAATTGTGCTACCCCAGAAAATTCCTGAGAATACAGGAAAAGTTTGCTAGAGGACACCTATATCACCAAGCAGAATTCTACTGCCAAATGCAATTAGCAGAGAACAGGCAAACAACTCAGTACAAGCCCTACTGTCTCTGAAGTAAACTAGTTTTGTGGTGGGTTTTTTGTTGTTGTTGTTGTTTTTGTTGTTGTTTTTCCATTTTGGCAAAGTATCAACTTCAACCAGATAAAGGACACTAGCATTTATGGGCCCAATGGAAAAGCTTGCTAACTGATGTCATGATAGTGACTTCATTAGAGGTGAGGCAAACAATGAAAATGACTATTTTGCACATTTTGATTCTGACTATTGCAATAGTCCCACTGAGGAAGAAAAGCTGAAGGAATCCAGTGAGACCAATTACGTTGGACAGCAAGGTTTCTGATGGGCACAGATAAAATGTGGACGGGATGACACGTACCCAAGGTCTTGGAGTAACTCAGCAAAGAACACTGGGGAGGAGGACTAATGCTCAGAACGAGATAAAATGCTAAAGAAAACATAAAATTCAGATCAGAAAGAGTTATGGGAAGAGAAAGACCCCAGCTTGAAAATAATGATATTAGGTTAACACATAACAGCAATGAAGAAACTGAATTTCTCTACTCTCATTTCACTATCTTTTTTTTTTTTTTTTTCCTGGTCAAGGAGATGTCTCGGAGTTGACTGAAAAGGGTGGAGCTAATATGAAGGAATTGGTGGCTGGGCGCAGTGGCTCAGCCTGTAATCCCAGCAGTTTGGGAGGCCAAGGCAAGAGGATTGTCTGAGTCTGGGGGTTTGAGACCAGCCTGGGCAGTATGGTGAGACCTCATCTCTATAATAAATCACAAAAACTAGCTGGGTGTAGTGGCATGCATCTGTAGTTCCAGCCATTTGGAAGACTGAGGTGAAAAGATTGCCTAAGCCCAGCAGGTCAAGGCTGCAGTGGTTGTGAGTGTGCCACTGCACTACAACCTGGGCAACAAGAGTGAGACTCCAACTCAAAAAGAAAAAAAAAGGAATTGGCTTTCTTCCCCCCCATCCTTCTCCTTTCTCGTCATTTGGTGTGCCAGTCCACGCCCTCCCCATGCTTACCTTGTCTCCATGCCTCGGAAAATCGAGGAAAGCAAGGACTTTCTGCTCACAGCTCGGCGGAAGGATGCTAAATCTGTCAAGATCAAGAAAAATAAGGACCACATGAAGTTTAAAGTTCGATGCAGCAGGTACCTTTAAGGACACCTTGGTCATCACAGACAAAGAGAAGACCGAGAAATTGAAGCAGTCCCTGCCCCATGGTCTGACGGTGAAGGAGCTGAAATTAACCAGACATGCTGATTTGAACCGTATTAAAATTGTAAAAACTAAAATAAAAAAAGAAGGAATTGGAGGCCAAACGCATTCAAGATTCTGCATCTGAATCATTGTATCTCTAGGAAAGGTAGTATACAAGGTTGATTAAGAGAACAAGTTTTGGAGTCAGGCAGATGTAGGATCTACTGTATTATTCTGGTGAGTAACTTAACACCTCTAAATTTCAGTTGTATATACTTCATAGGGCTGGAGTGATAATTCTGTGTAAAGCACTTTACCGAAGCTCCTGACACATAATAAATACACAATAGCTATTCATTCATCTTATCATCATCATTTTTATAGACTAGTTGAAATGACATGAGTAATCTTTAAGAATCTGTGAAGAATAAATATTGTGAATAGTCATTAAGAGTAGAACAAATGATTTTAAGGACAGTTTTATTAGTTTCCGAAGCAAATAGTGATCTCTAGGAATACCATGAGATCAGTAAGAATAGGTCATACCAACCTAAGTGCATTTTCTTTTTCTAAAGAGCTATATACTAGAAGTTAAAGGAATTTTATAGATAGAGAATATTGGGATTTCAGTAAGACCAAGACTCTCATGAAAGAATCTGAAGAAAGAACTATGGGCTGGTTGTCACAGGTAGGAGGATTTTTAACTTCTTGAATAACCCGAACAGTACTAGTTAAGAAATGGCAGAGGGTACCAAAGAAAGTATACACATTTTCAAGAAAGGAAAAAACTATTAAAATTATAATACTCATTAGGTACCAATAACAAAAGAAGACTTCAAGTCACATTTGACTTCTGCAATTACAAAAGGTACTCAAAGTGGTTACCATTAGCATCCAGACATTTCTGAATCCTGCAAACCACTGCAGGACCTCTTGCTGGGTGAGGTCTCCTGGATCTTCCCTTGTGCACATCACACACAGTACCATGCCTCTCAAACTTATCATGAATATGTGAAATTGCTAGGCGTATTGGAGGTTCTGTTGTGGACCCACGCCACCATTGTTGTTGTACTTCCACAAGTCCCCAAATTTCAAATACTACTTTAAAATGGTCTTGCACTCCTCAAACATCAACCGTGCTTCTGCCATTTTCTTTGACTGTCCCGCCTGTCGCATGATGATGCTAGCGTTCATTTGATGAATCCCATCTTTTGCGCAAAAGACATCCTATACATTGCTATGATAATTCAATTCAGCTTTGAAAAGTAACAGGCAAGGTGATGTAAAAAACAGTAGAGATTTAGGCCTGAGAGGAACCTGTCCATGACCCTTCAGACTCCACAGGAAAACAGACTACCTTTTTTTTTTTTTTTGAGTTGGAGTCTTACTCCCTCGCTCAGACTGGAGTGCAGTGGCACGCTCCAGGCCACCACAGCCTCAACCTGCTGGGCTCCAGCGATTTTTCCGCCTCAGCCTTCCAAGTAGCCAGAACTACAGGTGTATGCTAACACGGCTGGCTAATTTTTTGATTTTCTGTGTTCCTTAAGAAGTCTGAGTCATCAGAAGACCCCTCTAGATTTCTTCATGTTGTACTGAAGACAGCAAAAAGAAAGGAGGAGCTTGAATATCAACTTTTAATTAAGATGACATTAGACCATAAAACTCTTTAAAAAAAAAAAAAAAGTGGCTCATGCCTGTTATCCCAGCACTTTGGATATCCCAGGAGAATTGCTTGAGCCCAGATTTTTGAGACCAGCCTCGACAACATTAGTGAGACCTTGTCTCTTTAAAAAAAACTATATATCATAAATAAGGTAACAGATGAACTGAACCTTGAACTAAGTAGAATTCTCCTTTGCCTGGGTTTGACAGTGTAGACATTCCAGGCAAAAGGAGCAATAAAAGCAAATGAAGAGAGGAAAGCAAGTGAATTTAGTGTGATAATGGTAAATAAACACTGCTACAGGATTGTGAGAAGAAAAGCAAAGAACTAGGAGCCAGAAAATGCAAAAGGTTTTGAATGTCATTCAAGGAATTTAGATATAATCTTATTACTTTTTTAAAATTAAAATTAATATCTTAAATAGTCTACCACCTCTAAGAGAAGTTCAGACCTATCTTCTTTCCTTCTGTCCATTTATATTCTCACA